>JBBMKB010096495.1:0-10765 GCA_037833945.1 Alaria marginata | reverse complement strand
AGTAATCTAGTAATCTAGTAATCTAGTAATCTAGTAATCTAGTAATCTAGTAATCTAGTAATCTAGTAATCTAGTAACCTAGTAATCTAGTAATCTAGTAATCTAGTAATCTAGTGTAGTAGTGTAGTAGTAATACTCAAATGAGGAGCCCCGGAAAACAGACGGTGTTATTATACTGTAGCAGGCGGCACCCGTCCGTCCATCTATCCGACAGTCCCCTAACTACGCTAACCCTTACCCTGTAAAATGTCCTCCTTGGAGGGAGACGATATGGGGCTATGGCACTATAGCGGAATTTTCTTCGCATATAGAAGGGGCTTGGCCCTCCCGAGCTACTGCCCGCCCTTGGCTTGAGCGTACGATGTCAACAACGTTGCAGTTAAGAAAAGTTAAACTAATTACTTAGTATAACGTATAACGTATTTCCAAGTCCAAGGCAAACCTTTTCGCAACGTCCACGACGGCTCACACGCCACCGGCTCACGAACAAAAAATAATAATAATCGTACCCGCAGCGCTATTCGCTGTGATACTATCGCGAGTGCCAACCGTGATGTGATGAACGCACCAGGTTTCCTAAGTCGCACTCCGACGCATATTTCACGTTGTCATGCCGGCAGCTCACGGCGTGTGTTCAGGCAAGCATATCTTCTCCACCCGATAATTCATAGTTCATACTGCAGCAATTCGATATATTAATTAATTTCCATATCCGAGGGAGAAGATATGGCTCTGTATATAGCGGCATTTTCTTCGAAAACACAATGGGCTTAGCACCCCCGAGCTACTGCCAGCCCTTGGTTTGAGAATACAACATGACCAAAGTTGCAACTCACGTTTCCCTACGAAAATAAGGGATTTCCAAGCCCAAGGAAAACCTTTGCGTAACGCTCATGATAGCCCACCGCCACCCGCGCACGCACACTAAAAAAAAGCAATCGTTACACGTTGCACTTTGTATCGTAAGAGTGCGTACAGTATATACACACAAACGTTGTCTTGCTTCGCAGTCCACCACGGAACAAGCTGCAGCTTCCAACCCGACGCAACCCAACCCAACCCAACCCAATCTTAACAGTCGGCGTCAAGGCGGAGTGACCCAAGACACCCAGCGTCCGATGCTAAGCGAGTTTTCTTGTACCAACGTCACCGTCAATGGGAAATTTGACGAGGACAGGCCAGACGTGTGTACAGCATCATATGATATGCACAAAAAATTTCCGCTCCTTTCTGAAATCGAAAGGAGCACTGGGGCCCGTCAGCGCCTATTAGCAATGCCGGGAAAAATTGACGAAGAAAGTTTACTACAGCAACGGCCACATCAAGCAGCCCGGCCGGTGGGTTTCGTCAAGACCTTCTCACCAAACTCCAAGGAGTTCTACAACTACTGGAAGGGTATACATGGTTAGACTATACACAGCGACGAGTTGTACGACAAATAATACTTGTACGAATACCCTCCCACATTCCGCAGCCAGTGTTGCGGACGGTAGGCAGCCCCAAACAAGAGAATATGTATACCCGCAAAATCAAATAACCCAGAATTGCCCAATATGTTGGCGGGTGTACGAGTAGATGTACGATACCACTATTGATAGTTGTACGATACGCGCGCGCTGCAACACACAGCTCGTAAAGCCATGCACTAACACTATATATACTAAAGTATCACACTTCGTACTAACACTATATATACTAAAGTATCACACTCCATAACAGACTACAGTAGGGGTGATACATCCCTTAATAAGCCGGTGGTGGGCCAGAGCAGTATGACCGCCTTATTGGGGGAAGCCGCCTTATTCATTCCGGGTTGTGAGTGCACTTCATCAGCCGCGCCGAAGCATTTTTGACCGCCTTATATCGGGATACCGCCTTACTCAGACCACCTTATTGGGGAACTCCTACTGTATATCATACGTCGTACTATATCATAATTCGTGCTATACAAGTATAATAGTAGCAAACAGTGGGTAACGCCGAACTCGTCGTGGTTTCGGTGGCTATACTAAAATCAACATAATCAACTAACAAGGGTAAATAAAAAGATCGCGTCTCAAAAGCCCCGCCCCATGCGCGTCCACTCTATACCGGTTGGCTGCGTGCTCTCCAACACACGCACACGGCAAAACCAACAAAGACAAAAACCCGCAGCGTGAGGCGTTATCCCTTTCACTGTAGCACACAATATCCCACACTAGTTCCAAGTATTTTGTCCCAAAAACATGGAATAAGTTTCAAAGGTGCTAAGGCCGCAAGAGCCACTGTCGTGTCATAAACGCACCAGGTTTCCTACTTGACAGTCCACCACCGGGTAAGCTGCAGCTGCTGCCTTAACAGCTAGCAGGCGCTCATTGAGGCGAGGTCACTCAAGGGACCCAGCGCCCAATCCCACCACTTTTTCGGTCCACAATTAGCAGGCCACCGAACAGGCCCAGCGCCCAATATTACCGATTATCCGGTCTACTAAATCACCGAAGAGACCAAGCGCCCGATGCCAACGACGTTTCGGTCCACTAGGCCACTCAGGAGACCCAGCTGCCAAGGCTATCGATGATTCGGTCCACTAGGCCACCGAAGAGACCTAGCGCCCAATGTTCCCGATTCTTCGATCCACTAGGCCACCCGACAGACCCAGCGCCTAATGCTACCGATTTTTCGGTTAACCCAGCAGACCCAGGGCCTGATGCTACCTATTTATCGTCGACTACCGTCACTCCCAACCGAATACCACGAGGGCAGCCCCATAATGTACGACCTGTACAGTACAATCCTTCCTCCGCTCCTTTCTGAACGATAGGATCACCGGAGACAAACGTTTGTGGCATGTACAAGTTGTGCTCCGAATCAATAGGAGATCATTGGAGCCCAGCACGTTATGTACAAAACAAGTTTTGCTCCGCTCCTTCCTGAATAAAAAACAATCTCGGGGGACCACCTGCACCTATAAAACAAGGCGATCGCGTCTCAGCCCCGCACCACAAAAGGTTTCTGAATCAAAACGGCCATGGGGGCCCGACCCCACCCCACGCTCCTTTTTGAATCGTAGCATCACCGGAGCCCAACATGTACGATGTGCCCAAGTTTTGCTTCGCCCCTTTCTGAGTGAAAAGGACCTCGGGGGAGCACCCTTGCCTATGAACAAGACGACCACGTCTCATTCCCGCGCCACGCGCGTTTCTGGATCAAAAGCGTTACGGGCGCCCCCATTCTCGCCCCGCGCTCCTTTCTGGGTCAAAAATATCTCGGGGAGGCGCCCGCGCCTGTGAACAACGAGTTCGGGCCTCAGCCCCGCCCCCCGTGCTTCGCTCAAACGTTTGACTCGGTAGTATACCTACAGTGCGCCAACAACATATTCTGGCCGCTGAGATGTACCTGGTAAATAGTCCTTTTTACAGTAGTCGTAGCCTATTCCACTCTGGTCGGAAATCTAATGATCGTGTGATATTGATGGTAATATCCCAAGGGGGCCTATATTTTCGTCCAGAAATGGGATGCACATGCCAACGACAAAAAAAATACCCGCCGAAACCGACAAGCAAGTGCCAAACGTGCTTGCAGATTATTTCACCCATGCTTCGACGCCTGCTATTTGTACTACAGCGAGGTGCAGTACCAACATGTTGCATCGGCTCGTCTCCTCCTATTGAGACCACGCATTCTGAGTAAAACCCACGACACCATAAACTCTATCGTGGCCTGGAACATAATGCCCATACTCATCATTTACAGTACCAACAAAGCACCCTATTTTGCTCTCAGAAGACCGATCAAGCAAATACTCGAAACCACCGAGACATGGCTTCCTTTGGTCGAGGTATGACCACGAGCACATGCATTGTTCTTACGGACCGTGCGAACACGTACCACCGCCTTCCTACTCACCGAAACCCCCACCTTGTATACGCTCGGCCGCAGCTTGCACCCGAAAAAAACAAACTGCTTACCGGCTGTCCGAAACCGCCCCACGCCCTCCCCGCCCATCGAAACGCCCACGTCTACCACTCTGAAAGTTGAAGAAAGGACCGTTTCGTATCCATACTAATACTCCAACGGTCCTTAAATGTTCGCCCAGATGATATATCTCAAGACATCCATCATCCCGGGGGTTATGCTTAGTGTATCGCCCAGGCTTCTATTATTAGCACGAAAGCACTGCTCTGCGCTGAGAAGACCGATCAACGAGACACCGAAACACACCGTCCTTCGGTGGAAGCACAAACACGAAGCAATAATTGTTCACGGACGATCGATTACTACTACGGATTGTTCAAACCCCCACCACTCCCTCCCTTCCCATCCAACCCTCCGCCTCTGTACTCCCAGAACTCCATCCTTTCGAGGGCTATGTTCGGCGTGTCGTCTAGGATTCGAGTGCGAGAGTACTAATCCGCACTCAGAAGACCGATCAACGAAACACCGAGACTTATCGTCCTTCGGTATCAGCACAAACACGAAACAGTAAATTAGTAAATTGTCCACGCAGTGTCCAGACCCGCACCACCCCGTTCCTGCCCGTCGAAATCCCTGCCCCTACCACTCTGGGCGGAAGTTTAGGGACCATTTCGTATACATAGTGATGCCCCAACGGTCCTTACAATTTCGCCCGGATTGGTGTATATAAATCAATCTATCATCTCGGGGGGTATGCTTAGCGTATCGCCCAGGCTTCGAGAACGAGAGTACTACTCCGCATTCAGAAGGCCGATCAACGAAACGCCGTGATACATCTCTAGTTTCAGCGCAACCACGAAATAATACATTGTTCATGTGCTGTCCAAGCCCGCACCACCCCCTCCCTCCCATCGCATCCCTCGCCTCCGTACCCCAAGAACTCTATCATGTCGAGGTCAAACTCAGCGTATCGCCCAGGCTTCGAGAACAAGAGTACTATATACTCACTCAGAAGACCGATCAACGACACACGGAAAGAAATCTCCAGTCTCAACACGAATACCAAACAACAATAAATTGTTCACGGATTCTCCCAAGTCTCACCACCCCCTCCCTTCCCCCCGCCTCTGTGCCCTCAGAGCGTCATCCTGTCGGGGTCGAAGGCATTGTCCGCGGTACTACAGTAGTCTCGTTGGAGGAGGGGTAAAACATGTCAAACCATGTCAGGCGATGGTGGTGATACTGCGGTTATCCTAGAGGCATCGGCGTTTCTGATACATCCATTGGTCAACTTCCCCTGCGTCCCTTCGACCAGAAGAAGTCGATCGACCTTTGTCGAACCTTGGGAGAGGGGGGAGCGAGGGGAAGGAAAGGGAAGGGAGGGGAGGGGAGGGGAGAGGAGGGGAGACGGGCGGGGAGGGGAGAGGATGAGAGGCGGGAGGGGAGCGGAGGGGAGGATAAGGACGCGGTAGAGTAGGGCAGGGGGGCGCGAGAGGGGGTGGGTGGAGAAGGGGGGTACGAAAGGTTGCGATTCGATAGGCCCAATAACCATTTTTCTACTGCACCATAAAAAATAGTCGCACCACAATTATCAGTTGGTTTGTTACCAAAAGCGTGCGTGCAGTTCTCAAGGTGTGAATAATAGCAAATGCTTTACTGCCGAAACGGTAGAACAGCGTTTCCACGCGTTCTCTGGGCCGAAGTGCAGGGTGGGAAGAGGGGGCTTCGCTGAAAATGCCGGCTACAGCGTTGTGTATTATAACGTCCTAACAAGCTGGATACTTTAATACTTTAGAAATACGCTAATATTTTTAGGGTACCTATTTTATAAACATTATTTCAAATACATCAGCTGTAAGTTCGATCAAATTGATAGTCGATACTCATCTTTGCAAGCTGCGTGATGCTCCGGCCTTTTTCTTGGAACTAGACTACGGTAGGTGTTTTTTTTGTAGCACTGCGAAGGATATTAAAGGAGGTTTGGATGGAAAGGCACGGGCCGCCGGGGCGGTTGCCGCGCGGATACACCGTCGCGATTTAGCGTACACGACTGGGAGATTCGTGCCACTTGCGAGAGAAAAAACGATGTGTCTTCACCTCTCTAAGAACTCCACCCACTTTTTTCGGGGAAGAAAAACACCTACATACAACAGTAGAGAGGGATGGGTCATTCTTGCAGTACCACAGAACATGGTTTTACGCACATAAGAAAGTGACGAAATTTGCTCCGTGGTATGTTTTACCGATAATAATAGTGGCCTCTTTCTGTCACGGCAGTAAATGCCAGGAAGTATTTTTTTAATAGCACTCGTGCCCACCTCCACATCGGCCGCAGGTGCCCCACGCCCGTCTCCCGCACCACCACCTTGGCCGCATCCGACAACCCCTGCAGCCAATCCTGATCCGCCCTCCCATCCGAACAACTCGCCTCCGAACCTTCGCTCCTCTCGATAACATCCCGGAGGACGTCTAGAGCGCGAGCTGAAATTCCTGCCGCGGCATCCGCCGGTGTCATCGCCCCTTCTACACCGCCTCCGTCCACCCGAAACCCTCCGAGTGCCATTGAGGCCGCCGCCGCAGCCTCTCCTGGAAACCCCCACAGCATGGCACCTTTAACTTTGGCACCATCCGTGTAGAAAACCACACCGGTTCCGAACACGGGGGTAAACTCTCTGCGCGCGGTCTTACGGCTTCGCAGAGTAACCCCGCTAGCGTACTCGTCTTTCTGGGTGATTTGAGGAAGAGCATAGTTTTCGCCTAAAGAGGTTGACTTCCTCGTTAGGCCGGTGGCTCTGTTGGTCCACCAGAACCCGTGCGTGGGCATGGCGGCGCTGCAGTCGCCGATGGTCGCCATCCTTACGCCGGCCAGAGGCGCCTCTCCGATAAACGCCGGGGAATGGCAGTACCTCCGCCCTCCTCCTGCTCCCTCTCCGCCTTCCGTCCGTGCTCCTCTCGTTACAACCTCTTGCACCGCTGGACCCGCCGCCGCCATGTTTTCCCCGGCAAGCATCCCGCTGTGGTACGCGTGATCTTCCGAGCGCAGCGCGAGCCGCCTCCCTCCGTGCGCTTGCGACGGAAAGTACGCCATATCCCCCGCCACCCAGACATTTGGCGTCGCCGCCAGCTCCTCGTTAACGGCTACACCACCGCTCTCCGCGTCTACCCGCAAGGTGCCGGCCTTCTTCTTCCTTGCGAGGGGTCCCGCGGTGTTGTCGCGCCCAGCGACGCCCTTACCGGGAATATCTATCGTTAAGGATAGTGGCGCTACGTCCGCCCCGGCTAGCACCACCCTGTCCGTGGTGTGGATAGCCGTGTCGCGGTGATCGGACCAGTGTGCGGTTACCACGTGTAAACCGCGACGGCGGTGTGCGGATGCGGTCGGCTCGGGTACCCCTTTCGCTAGGTCGTCGGCCGCTGTCGTCGAGTAGGCCGGGGAGCAACAACATGGCTCCAATTCGGGGAGCGAACCGGTTGTATTCGCCGAATCGCATCCGTCCGCGACATGCCGGTCCACAAAGGTTCGGCTGGAAGGCCCCACCCAGCGGAGAGAATGATTAGTCAGGGTTTCAATGTTTTGCTTGTTCAACCGCGTCACAAGCGCAATCGAGAGGTACTTCGGGAGCACGTGGCCCATGGGAGAGTAACCGGAAAACACCATCCGACTAACCCCCCCCCCTCCCTTGCTCTGCTGTGGTAAGGTGGTAAGGTGGACGAAGCGAGCGTTGCGGTGGGGGGTGGGGGTGGAAACGAGAGGGGTTTAGGCGCCGAGCAGAATTCGACACACACAAACAGACGTGTTCTACGATAGAGGTAGCATTTTTTGGCGTTTTTACTTTCTGGATGGCGGGGCTCCTTAACCCAAAACCGTCGGAATGTCATTCTGTTTTTGCCATATGTTTTTTTCGGATAGATGGGCCACGGGTTTGTTCATCGGATTGCACTTTCAGCTTGCTCAAAAACCAATATGTGAGGGAAAGAGCTCCTCAAGTGAGGAGCTTCAGAAAACAAATGGTGAACCTCTATCGTAGAATGTGTCAATAACAACAACATGAGCCACGGTACTGACTGTGTCTGACTGTGTGTACCGTTGCTACTAATAGTGCTGTACGTTGGCTGAACTCCAAGGCCATTACTGTTTAATTGGCATTATTTGGGTGGACGAAGCGAACGTTGGGGTGGGGCGAGGGGGGGAACGTGAGGGGTTTGGGGATCGAAAAAAAATCGGTCATTTTATGCGTGCCAAGATCAAGTTTGGCTTGAACATGCTAGTTTTAGTGTTAGGTGGCGATCAGTCAAGGGGTCAAAGGTCAAACCGTGGTCTCCTATATAGAATATTGTCTTGACACCTGACGTCGCTTCATCTCTTCCGGATAAACGGTCCGCCCTTACAAAAAATACTAGTTTTCGGTCAGTCAAGGCGGTCAGTCACGGGGCAAAACTACAGTATCCTAGCCTAATCTCTTGACGCTTGACGTCCCTTCATCGTTTCCGGATAAACGGTCCGCCCTTACAAAAAAAACTAGTTTTAGTGCAAGCGGCGGTCAGTCAAGGCGGTCAGTCACGGGGCAAAACTACAGTATCCTAGCCTAATTTCTTGACGCTTGACGTCCCTTCATCTGCTCTGGATAAACGGTCCGCCCTTGCAAAAAATACTGGTTTTAGTGCAGGGGGCGGGCGGTCAGTCAAGGCGGCGAGTCACGGGGCAAAACTCCACTTTTCTAGTGTAATTTCGTGACGCTTGACGTCACTTCACCTTCTCCAGAGAAGCGGTCCGGCCTTCACCGATGTACTTAGTTTCAGTGTACGTGGCGGTCAGTTAAGGGGTTATACCGCAGTCGGCCAAGGCGTCACTTCACGTCACCTTCTCCGGAGAAGCGGTCCACCTTACACTAAGAGGCCATTTTTAGTGTACGTGGCGGTCAGTCTAGGGATCATACCGCCGTCACTCAAGGTGTTACCGCACCTTCTCCGGAGAAGCAGTCAGCCCTCAAGAAATGTATTGGTTATAGTGTAGGGGGCGGTCAGTTAAGGGGTCAAACCGCGGTCAGTCAAGGCGTCAGTTCACCTTCTCCGAATGAGCAGTCTATCCTTAAATAATATACTAGTTTTAGTGTAGGCGGCGGTCAGTCAAGGGGTCAAACCCCGGTCTCCTATCTAGTATATTGTTTTGACGCCTAACCTCACGTCACTTCCCGTCACGTCACGCCACGTCACCTTCTCCGTAGAAGCGGTCCGCCCTTAACCAATATGCTAGTTTTAGTGTAGGGGCGGTCAGTCAAGAGGTCAGACCGCGGTCAGTCAAAGCGTCAAGTCAATTCGCCTTCTCCGGGAAGCAGATGTGAAGGTTATAGTGTAGGGGGGGTCAGGCAAGGAAGCCAAATCTCGGTCAGTCAATGCGTCAGTTTACTTCACCTTCTCCGGAGAAGCGGTCGGGCCATAATTAATATGCTACGTTTTGTGTGGGGGGCGGTCAGTCAAGGGGTCGAACCGCGGTCTACTATATACCTGGTACCTGGTAACCTGGTAGCATATTTTCTTGACACCTGACGTCAGTTCGCTTCAGTTTCTCCGAGAGAAGCGGTCCGCAATCAATTATTATACTAGTTTTGGTGTAGAGGGCAACCAGTCAAGGTGATCAGTCACGGCGGTCAGTCAAGGGGTCAAACACCGGTCTCCTAGCACCATTCCTTGACGCTTCACGCCACTTCACCTTCTCTGTAGAAACTTTTCGGCCTTAATTACTATACTACTTTTAGTGTAGGGGGGCGGTCAGTCAAGAGGTCATCGCGGTAGCGTATTTGCTTGGTGCTTGATGCTTGACGTTACTTCACCTTCGCTGGAGATGCGGCCCGGCCTTGATCAATGTGCTAGTTTTAGTATAAGGCCGCAGTCAAGTAGGGGGTTAAACGTCTGTCTCCTATGATAACCTTATGTGCTTGACGCCCTTCCTGTAGGTCATTTCGGGCATGTGGAGGCGTTTTTTTGCCTCAACATGATGGTTTTAGTGTAGGGGGGCGGTCAGTCAATGGGACAAATTCGCGGTCAGTCAAAGCATCACCTCGCCGAAGCGGTCGGCCCTGAATTAAGATGCTATTTTAGTGTAGAGGGAGGTCAATCAAGGAGGTCAGTCAAATCGGTCAGTCAAGGGGTCCGTCAAGGGCTTGACACCTGACGTCACTTCACCTTCTTCGGAGAAGAAGCCGTCCTTGCTTCTTGGAGCGAGCACGCCAGCTCCAAGGCCTGAAAGGACGACCCCACAACCGTAACAGATCTTCCAGCCTCCACCTCCCGCGACAGCTCCTCCCGGTCTAGGGCAGCTTCACCCTCCGATCCCAGCAAGGCCACCTCGCCCCACACAGTGTGGTCAACATACCCCGGCGGTGGCGGCCGAGGTTCCGACTCCATCGCCAGGACACAGTGGCCGAAGACAACATCTTCCACCACGTTCTCACCCCCCCCTCCCCTCCCCCCTTTCCCGCCGCTACCTTTTCCCAACGCGCGGTTAGTCGACACGGTAAGGGTGTGACGGTCCGCATCAAGGGCCGTTGCCCGAGCGCCCATCGCGAACTCTACCCCGCTTCCAGCAATGGCGGCCCACGCTGCTCCGACCCCCTTCACATCACCACCACCTTCCCATATACCAGGTATGGGTTTCCTAGCGCGCGAGCATACGGAAGCGAGCATGCTTGTCCTCGACTCGGATGGGTCGGCGCGGTCGTCGATTACTAAAACTTTGGCTCCGGGCTCGCTGACTAGCAGGGCGCGAAGGGCGGCTTGTCCGGCTACCTCAAAGCCGACGATGACGTTGGGATAGAACCGTCTGCTTTGTCAAGCCGGCGTGGGGGCGGGTTAGTCGGAACATGAGTCATGA
>JBBMKB010096484.1:0-10765 GCA_037833945.1 Alaria marginata | reverse complement strand
ATGTTGATCGGGTTGCGCGAAAGAAAATATTGAAAGTCAGATTTCGGGTGAGATATTGAGTTCCTAATGTTAGGAGCCCAGGGACTTATTGCTGCACCCCTACCGTGGGATGACTCGGTCATTAACTCTGCGGCTACATTGTTGATGCGGCTGACGCTGTACTGGCGATTACCATCCATCATACTTTGTAATGATGTGTACCTTAGCGAATATCAAGTAAGGAACACCCGTGACTCGCTAGGTTCGTCTTCCCTGTGGTATCTGCCGTGTCCGTTAAAATATTGAACTGTGGCAGGTAAGGGGGGCAGCAGCTGCTATGGAAGCTCTGCGGAACAAAGAGTTGAGCCCAGCGAGCGTCGGCCCAATGCGACTTGTGTATCGTTGACGAGGAAGGCGTATCGCCATTGTCAGTAAACGTGTTGCTGTATTTTTCATCGTCGTCGTCAGGATCATTGTCATTGATATCGTCTTTGTCATACAAAACGTTTGACCGATCGTATAAACGGCCATCGCCCACTCTATTGTCAGCGTGAGGGACCTTGTCATCTTCAGGTTCATTGGGATCGTCAGCCGTCGTGAACGTCGTTATCACGACTGCCACAGCACCGTCAGTTTTATCGCCTTTGCTATCTTCATAGTTATGTACCAATTTTTCTCATATTCGTGGCGTAATCTCTGACATCATCGTTGTCGTCATGGTCGTCGCGATTGTCACATTCATAAAAAATCTCTGCGTCATCGGAATTGTCCGATTTATCCCCGTCGTCCTCGTCGTCGGCGTCGTCGGTATTGCCGAGTTTGACACATGGATGCTTTAGTCGTTGTAGCTATTTTCGTCGTCGTCGGCGATCGCCATTATTGCCCGGTATTCGTTTTGGGTAGCGTTGTCGGCACCGCCATTGCAACTATTGTTGTCATCGTCAATAGCATCGCCCCAATCATCGTTGTCTTCAGCATTTCGAGGATGCAGGACTGCGCCGAAAACACAAAGGTACCTTAGCATCTCGTGCGATGCAGGTACCAAGTCCAGCTCCGGAAGCTCCTCGCCCGATTGCTGTGTAGCATCCGAGAACTGTACGTTACCATACGGGCGGCGGAGGAACTTGCAGAGGAAAGAGTCACCGTGTCAGTCTCATGTCGCCAAGCTTCTCAGTGAACTCCCTTCATGTTCGCTGCGATCACAACATAGCGAAGATACGAGCTCTACAACGTGGCAGCAAGTGGTGCGTGTGCGCGTATTTATAAACGAGGCTCGGTTGGTGGTCCCCACCCCAGACGGGGCCTTGTCCGAAGCGAGTCACTTGACGTCCACCGCCACCATCGCCGAGTCCGACGCATGGTCGAACCAATGGGCCGGCGTGGCATCCATTCAGTGGGGAGGGTTCTCAAGTAGTGGAGGGGTTATCACACGATCGACTACCCCGTCACCTCAACGATGCTCGCGGAGCGCCGCCAGAAACTATCCGAGGCAATAACTCCGGGCGCAACTCGTTACGGCCGCAGGTAACTATGCAACGTTCGCACAACGAACTCGATGCTGAACCAGCTACAGCACTGGTCAAGATAAATGTGTTGGAGATAATAATAAGCATACGAAATGGCCAGCCCGAAAGTACAACACAATACATACATGGTATAAGCTACGGCAGTGAGAAAAAATGAATGGAGCAACGATTATAGGTGTGATCTCGTGCCGCAGCAGAGAGGTCTTACTGATCCCAAACAATATACGAAATAAAGCGACGACGGAGGTTTACTAAATATTATCGGAACCAAAAGGCGGGGACGCACAAATTATGTCCCCAAAGTATGCAAAAGCTTCCTGATTGTATATACTCAACGATAAGATGTAATGAGACTACTTCCGTCGTGATCGACTCATTACCAGCCCTTCGCTGTGGCTGAGGCACGCGGACAACAACATCATTTGTTTGTAGCATTTACTTCACTGGGGCATAAGCCTCTTTCGACAAGGTGCCGCGTCAATAATCAGTGAATAATACCGAAGGTAGTGACCTTGGGTGAGAGTCTCTGACTAATCGAAGCACATTGCTGCCATTCCATATACGAATGAAAGCGACGACGGAATGTTAAAAAAACAGTGTTGCCAATGCTATCATAATCGTTGTGTCCATCATTGGCGTTGTATTGATCGCCCATCGTCGTCGGCGCAACCGTTGTTGATTCTGATGGTTCTCGTCGTCGCCGTCGCAATCTTCATCGTTACCAATATTGACAGAGTCCACGTTGACTATATAGTCATCGTCATCATCATAGACGCCTGCAATATCGTCACAACATTCACGGTTGCGGTTGACCCCATCGTCATATGCATGATCGTCGCCGTCGCCTTTGTCGTCATCCCGCTACTTGTTTTAATTTGAGTCGCCATCGCCTTCGTCACAGTCGTCTATCGTCGTCATCGTCATCATCATCGCCATCATCATCGTCATCGTCATCGTCACCGTCACCGTCATCGTCATCGTTACCCTCATGGCCAAGGTAATGGCAATTGTCGCCGTCCTTATCCTCGTGATCGTCTTTATCATCTCCATGTGTATCGCCATCGTAATCGCCATCGTCATCGCAGCCGTCATCGTGTTCGGCGCAGTAGTCGTCATCGTTGTCCAATGTAGGTTTTGCCGAATTTTCCGTCATAGTCGCACACACATTGCGGGTATATCTTAACCGCTCGTATTCGTCGACTTTAACGCGTGTGTGTTTTCGTCCCATTTATTCTGGGCGGCAGATGGTTTGATGCACCAGCCGGGGTCACTGCGGGGGAAGGCATACACAAAATATTCATCTCCACCTTTCCTCCTGATGTGCTTTCCCTATATTTCATCGCGAGAGGGGTTCAGCCGTCCAGTTCCTTTGTCGACATTTTAAGTCAAAATGTGTTTACTCACGAATGAAGTATCGATTTCCACGCAAAATTTCAATTGTTCACTCCGGAGAGATTCCAACGCGCACCATAGCCGCCTGAAGGTTTAAGCGGTTACCAATTGAGCCAATGGGGACGCCTAGATAATCGTGATAGACCGCGTCATCGCCATTGCGATCTTCATCAGTATAAACATCGGCCGAGTCGTCATTGATTACGTCACTGTCACCATCGTCATCATCGCCACCGCTATAGTCACAACGCTCGTCCGTACGGAGGACACAATCACCACCGAAATTGTTATCGTCATCGTCGACGTCGCTCTCTTCGTCGCACTGCTTGTCACAACCTGAACGGCCGATGCCATCATCACCTTCGTCCGTCATCCGGATTGTCAAAGCTTTTCCCACCTTCTCTGTTGCCTTCGTTTACATATTTACCCTCATCGTCATCGTAATCGTGATAGCAATTAAAATCGTCGTCATCGTCTTTGTCGTCCTGATAGTTCGTCCTGATTGTTATCGAAATCATCGTAACTGCCACCGTCGTCATCATCATCGTCATCACCGTTGTCATCGCGACTGCCATCGCTATTGCCGTTGAAATCGCGATCGTGACCGTCATCAGTATGATAACGACCGTCATTGTCTTCGTCATCCTCTTGGCCATTATCATCGTCATCGGCATCCCATCGCCACCGTTATCGTCATGTTCATCGCCATCGTCAACGTCGTTTCCATCGTTGTCACCGTTGTCGGCATCGTTATCGTCGGAATAATCTTCATTGATATCGCCATCGTCATCGTCAATGCAAGTCCCGTCATAAGTTGTGGCGAAGCGTCACCGTTGGATTCGGTTTTATCGCCAATGTTCTTACGATAGTGGTATACATTGTACTCCTCATTTTTATCACCCAGATTCGTCAACATCTCCGTAGCTGTCTCTGATGGTGCTCGACATGGTCGTCGCAATGTTTCTTGTTATCAACATCGGCAACGTTGTCGTTGAGTGCGTCGTTGTCCTCGTTGTCATCATCGACCTCGTTATAGTCACACCACTCGTCGCGATCGGTGCCGTCATCACAACCGGATTCGTTATTGTTACGGGCTTGTCGGCGTTATCAACGTTGCCGTCTTCGTCGCGCCCTTTGCAAAAAGTAGAATTGTCATCGCCATCATCACAGTCATCCGTCATAGCCGTCGTCATAGCTTTTCCCCCATTATCGTTGTCACGTTGATTTCTGCTTATCTTGTCATCGCAATCGTGATCGTGTTCGAAGCCATCGTCATCGATTTCGTCGTCCTGGTTGTTATCGAACCCATCACCATCGTTATCGTTATCGCAAACGTCATTGCCATTGCGATCGTCAACGCCATCATTATCGTGATCGTGATTGTAATCGTGATCGTAACGACCGTCATCGTCATAGCCGGCGTCACCGTCATTGTCCTTGTCATTCTCGACCTCATCATTATCCTCATCCCTGTTTTCATCGTCATCGTCATCATCATCCTCATCCACATCCACATCCTGATCCTCATCCTCATCCTCATCCTTATCCTCATCCTCAGCCTCATCATCATCCTCATCCTCATCCTCATCCTCATCGTCTTTGTCATCCTCGTCCTCACCCTCATCGTCAACGTCATCGTCATCGTAATCATTGTCGTCATCGTCAACGTCATCGCCATCGTCATCGTCATTATTGTCGTCATCGTCATCTTCACCGCACGTCATCGTCAATGTTATTATCATCCCGTCGTCAATGATTTCGTAATCATGGTCAATTTATGAATGGTCACAGTTGTCTTCAGAATTATCGCGAATGCTGTCATGATAGTTGTATACATTGTCAACGTCGTATTCATGGGCCATCTTTGTCATACTTACCGATGATGACTGAGATGGCGGTCACAATCGTCGTTGCGATCCTCATCCTTATATACACAGAGTCGTCGTTGCCATTGTCGTCGTCGTCGTCGTCGTAATCGCCACTGTAATTGCCATGTAATTGTACGTTATCCTTCCCTCATCGATACCAGTGTCGTCTACGGTATCGAATTGGTCGCCTTCATGAACGCCACCGTCTTTGTTGCGCTACGTGTGTATATCTGAATCGTAATTGATAATGTCACCATCGTCTGGCATCGGTATCGCCATCGCGCTTTTTACTGCCATTGTCGCATTGATCGCAATCGTCATTGCCCTGAACGTCGTCAAACTTATTTAAGCCGTACTCATCGTCATCACTAAAATAACCGTCTCTATCACCGTCATCGTCATCATCATCGCCATCGTTTCCTCTCCACCACTATGGTCGTTGTCGTCGTCGTCGTGAACATCGTCGTCGTATTCTTCGTTGTCGTGGTCGTTATGGTCCCCGCGGTCGTGGTCGTCGTGGGCCGTCGTCGTCGTCGTTGTCGATATTTTAGAATCGTGGACATCGTCCTGGCCGCTGCCATCATTATTAAGGTCGTCATCGTCGTCGTTATCGTCATCGTCATCGTCATCGCAATCGTCATAGTCGTCGTAATCGTCATCGTAATTGTCATCGTCCTCGTCCTCGCCATCCTCATTGAGTCATCCCACGGTAGGGGTTGCACTTTTTGGGGTCAAACGTTCCTGACCGGTTAAGCTCCTGAAGTGAGGAACTACCGGTTGGTATGAATATTTTACGAGTGCATTTGTTTCAGACCTAGCGGATGGACATGTTGATCGGGTTCGCGAACGAAAATCTTGGAAGTCATGTTTCTGGTGAGATATTGAGCTCCTCATGTTAGGAGCTCAGGGACTTATTGATGCACCCCTACCATGGGGTGATTCCATTGTCATCGTCATCGTCATCGTCATCGCCATCCCCATCGTCATCGTCATGGTCATCGTCACCGTCACCGTCATCGTCATCGACATCGTCATCGTCATCGTCATCGTCATCGTCATCGTCGTCGTCATCGTCATCGTCATCGTCATCGTCATCGTCATCGTCATCGTCATCGTCATGGTCATGGTCATCGTCATCGTCATCGTCATCGTCATCGTCGTCTTCATCGGCATCGTCATCTTAATCGGCATCGGCATCGTCATGGTCATCGTCGTGGTCATCGTCGTCGTCGTCGTCGTCATTGTCATCGTCATCTTCATCGTCATCGTCATCGTCATCTTCATCATCATCGTCATCGTCATCACCATCCCCATCGTCATCGCCATCCCCATCGTCATCGTCATCTTCATCGTCATCGTCATCGTCATCGTCATCGTCATCGTCATCGTCATCGTCATCGTCAACGTCATCGTCATCGTCATCGTCACCGTCATCGTCATCGTCATTGTCATCGCCGTCTTCATCGTCATCGTCATCTTAATCGGCATCGGCATCGTCATGGTCATCGTCATGGTCATCGTCGTCGTCGTCGTCGTCGTCGTCATTGTCATCGTCATCGTCATCGTCATCGTCATCGTCATCGTCATCGTCATCGTCATCGTCATCTTCATCGGCATCGTCATCTTAATCGGCATCGGCATCGTCATGGTCATCGTTATGGTCATCGTGGTCGTCGTCGTCATTGTCATCGTCATCGTCATCGTCATGGTCATCGCCATCTTCATCGTCATCGTCATCGTCATCATCATCGTCATCGTCATCACCATCCCCATCGTCATCGCCATCGCCATCGTCATGGTCATCGTCATGGTCATCGTCATCGTCATCGTCATCGTCATCGTCATTGTCATCGTCATCGTCATCGTCATCGTTATCGGTATCGGCATCATAATGGTCGTCGTCATGGTCATTGTTATCGTCGTCGTCGTCGTCATCGTCATAATCATCGTCCTCGTCATCCTCATTGTCATCGTCATCGTCATCGGATTCGTCATCGTCATCTTATTCGGCATCGGCATCATCATGGTCATCGTCATGGCCATTGTCATCGTCGTCGTCGTCGTCATCGTCATCGTCATCGTCCTCGTCCTCGTCCTCGTCAGCGTCATCGTCGCCATTGTCAGCGTCAACGTTGTTGTTTACGTCACCAACGTCGTTGTTGTTGTGTTCATCGGTATTTTCGTTGTCATCGTCATCGTCTTCGTTGACGCTTTTGTCAGGGTCCTCATCGTTGTCCTAGGCATCTATGTCGTTCTCGTCGTCAACGGCACAAAACTTGTGATCACCAGCGTTGTCACCGAAATTGTCGTCATGGCTATCATCGCCATCTGTGTGGCCAAATATTCCAGTCTAGTCGTCGTCTTTGGTGTATTTAGCATATATAAATAAGTTCGCCGTCTTGCTTGTATACCTTACTCGCCATCGTGATCATCGTGTTGTTCTCCAAGTTTTATCGCTTTCGTCATCGTCCGATATATGGTTATCCTCGCCGTCGTTAGCACCACACCCTTCAATGATATTACACTCATTGCAGCCAGTATCGTATTGGTCCCCGTCATCGTGACCATTGTTCTCATTAGGAGCACCATCGTAAACACGATCGCCAATATCAATGAACATCCTCGCATTTATCACCACGATCATCGACAAGGTTATTGTTAGGTGTTTGTCACCACTTGGTCGTGGGCATCATTATTGCCAGCTTCATGCTTATAATATATTATGGATGGCGCCGCCATCACCATCATCAGAACCGCCAACGTCCGTTGCGTCATGATAATCTTTCTAAACTTCGTCCCCACAACACGCAATGTTTAGTATCGGCCAGAACGTTTCTGATGTTCATAAGGTATTATATGTTAACAAAACTACATCGTCCCGTAGATTTATTCCGTCACGATATCGACCCTCTACGCTTGTTACCCGGTAAGTTGACCGCAGAGGTAGGAATGTCGCTGGGACACTTGCAGTACGCTTTTCTGGGTCTGGTGGTGTTTGATACATCTGCGGCTATTCTTGTACAACGTAAATGCACCCAAACGGCCTGGATGCATAGCTTGTGTACCCTGGGTGATAAAACATATTCACGGTTTATATTCACGCCAAGAGAGATGATACTATCTCCATCATTATCGGCCTTACAGCAGTACGATTCAACTGCATTACCAGTCATGTTAGACGCAGCAGTTGCGGCGGGTGCCAGCCAGTTGAACTCTACCTCGTCAACAGGTTCATCGCCGCGCCAGACGCCTGGCACGAGCGTGTTGGCTACAACTCTGGATGTGACAACACGTTTCACCTAAGTTGCCACTAGCCCAGATATTCGTGCTGGAGTGCGTCGAACTCCTCACGCCTCTCGTGAAGGGTATGTGCCATGAAGTGATGCCGTCCTACAACGCGATTCTCGACGGTATGATGATGGGTTCCGCATCCGTGGGCATGGGGGCCATTCGGAGAACGGCGGTATCACGCGTCATGGCATCGTGGTCCCGAAATGTCTGGCGCCGCGACTCGAACTGCACGGGAAAGGGACGATCCTGTTACGGTTTGGGCCTTCTGCCTCGGGTACCAGACGGCGGCAGACATAGTCCGTTCCCCGACTACCCGAACTCAACCATCAGGGTCTCCGACTACCAAGATGGAACCAGCAGCGGCACCAGACGTCCTGGCTGTACAGGAGCATACTATTTGCAATAACGAGGTAGGTAAGCTGCGGGGGGTGCCCGGCCGTCGTTAACGTAGTTTTCGCGAAGCTGTACGCTACCATCGAAAAATGACCCTTTTCCCGCGCAGGGGCGGTGGCGATAACAGGGGCAGCTTTTACCGCAGTCGAGCGGGTGGTGGCCGCCGATGCTACCGGGAAGGTCGAGAAGAAGACCTTCGTGGACCTTGTCCAGTAAGCCACCATGACGCGAGAGCTGGGTAACGTTTGTGCTGTTTTTGTTGTTTGTTATATATCCCGACTAGCTCAAGACTCTCGTGTGGTTAACCTTGACACTCGTTTTACGATTGTGTGCTTCTACCTCGCCTGTGTGTCAGCATCATCCACGACTAGACGTTAGAGAATACCCGCGGATTGAACACCACTACGGCAGAACGCTAACCATACGGGGCTCCGAGGTATTAGAGTGAGCAATTCGAAAGCAGCACTACGACCGATTTCGAGCAAACCTCCCATTGATCGTATATTTCCTTACACCAGTTGAATGTCGTGCCATGCTCTACTACAACAGTAGGTCAACACACCCCAAGAGAAGCGAGAAACGTGGCTTCATAGTGCACCCACTACAGCCGTTGGACGACAGTAGGCCGACACCGGTAGTAAGGCCCCATTGGACCCAAACTCTTACGCTTTGTTACGACACGAACTGTATTGTCCACCAACTGCCTCCACTGCATGGTATAATCGACTCCGTCTGATAGGTTACATGACACATGCGCATGGTCACTCGCCTTCATGCGTACCATCATGTCGCCAGCGAGCTGTCATCCTCAGACACAGTTTGGTGCTGCTGGGGTATCACAAGCACCTACACGTCTGGGTCTTGGTCCAGGCTCCGCTCGATTTTGTTGTACTGGGTGCATGCGTTGTAAACTGTATTCGTCCAACATTGTAAGTACCACGTCTATGCATGAACAAGGTTGTTCCCCAGCACGTTGGAGGGACGTCGGCCTGTTTGTTTTCACATGGTTAGCTCCCTGCTGAGGTGAGGGCGTGGAGGCTCCCCTGAATATTGTTTTTAAGTTGATGCCAGATGACGTTAGCTACGTTAGGAGTAGCATCGAATCTCTGTCGGGCCCTACAAGCGATACGTCATGGTAGGTATCCGACGAACAATCGTGAGATGCATTTCAGTAGACAAGCTCTTTCTGTCGGAGTTGTTTAGGGACAAAGCTGCAGCCGTTTCTGTAGTATGGCTCAAACGACAAGCAACTTGCACTGTAAACAAGAATAGACTTCGTTCGCAAATATTTCAACAACACCATGGAGCCATGGTAAGTCGATGTGCCAATGTAGAAACCATCGTGGTGCGTTCTGTAGCTCCGAGACCGATCATATATATTGTTTTTTTCGGATGGGATTAAGTCTCCCGCCACGCACGGGATATCGTTATACTCTGGTACTTCTTGGGTTTACTCGAACGCCTGCTGTGGTGTCGAAGTGTCTCAGCCACATTCCGTATTTTCTCCTTGCATAGCACGATCGGCGTACAAGTGAAAATCTGCTTTTGAAACCCGTCGACAGATCAAGGCTACGGCAGGGGGGTCGTTTTTGGGACCTACTTTTTCAATGGCTGAAGGTCGCTTTCGCGTGTGACCCCCCTGTTCCTGTTCATATTTAATGCGTTGCACCCGGTATTTATCGATATAAAGCTGGCACGGAATGGTTAGCTACGCTGCGCCAATCAAATAGCTTAACATATTTTCTCAGTGAGGTACAGAGTCACTCCGGCGAGAGTCGTAAAACAGGGGGTACCCCCCCTACCGTCACTGTGGTCGACAGTGTCAACCCCATGGCAGCCGTGTCCATGGAAATATGGGAATTTTAAAGCAAGAAGGAGGCTGTAGCGGCAGCGCCACGAAGTGCTCGGTATTCGAAAAACTATGTGTCATATAGCTGCCAAGTTTACCGTGGTGGGGTAGCCGGATGGAACACCGTCGGGTTCCAACCTGACAGAAGGCAGTGTCGGAACAATGGGGATCAGTATGGCACCTGTGTGTAGCTACCAGCAGGTGCTTCCAAGGTTGCAGTAGAACAGGTGTCGGCGTATGTGTGGGTGATACCACAGGCGCAGTTGAACAAAGGAGGGCCTGGTGCTTGTTAAAGCACGGTATCTCGATGTCGTCACTTCACTTCACTTCATATAATTTCAACTTGATACCGGCGATGATCGTCCCGTCTCAATGTAGTAGAACCGCTTCGTAGAGCTAGACGTCGCAACCAGGGAAAGGTAGACGAAGCACGTCACAATCGCAGGGAAGGCGGACGAAGAACTGAG
>JBBMKB010096473.1:0-10767 GCA_037833945.1 Alaria marginata | reverse complement strand
CCCCCCCCCCCCCCCCCCCCCCCAAGCGCACCACAAAATATTTATGTTGTGCATACTGACAGATACCGGCAGCTAATATCAACAGGCCTTCGCGACAGCCACACGAAAGAGCGTCGAGTTTTGTTTGTCAGAGGCTCCCTCCCAAACCACATCAACGCCATTAGATAATACTATGAATAGTGTTAATTCAATATAGTGCGTATAGCTCAAACAAACATGGTCGGGCCGATGGGAGACATTAACGAGCCACCCACAAAGGGAGACGTTCGTTCGTTCGCTCGTTCGATCGTTCGTTGGCCCAGGAGGAAGGCGACTGACTGGCTGCATTCTTTCCCATCCCATCTCATCTCGTCCCAACGCCTACTGTTACATTTTCGTAGTATTAACAACAAAACAGTGAGCAGCCCACTAAAAACGGCAAAACTTACGGTGCGCGCTTTTCTTCACCTCAAAGCAAAAGTGCGCTGGCTTGCTGGCTGGCTGCGGTTGCATGCATGCGTCAGCTCAGTAAGCAGACAACAATTAGAAGTTTTCAGGCGGGGGGTTACGGGTACAGAACTGGTGACGCGGGTGTTTGTTGGTCGGGCACGTCATCGCCATGGACGGAAGGAAACACACCGCACATACATACGCTACAGGATGTGGTGCAAGGTTCTGCGCGTCGTGGGTACCTTGCCAGATACACACTGCTGTAGTGCCCGCCTCCCGCGTGGTTCTCTCAACTCGATCGCTCAGTACGAACCCCTGCCTCGTGGTTCAACGGCTATAGTTCGTCTTGGCAGCTGGCAGGCAAATTAAATGGGGGACGGGGGCATGTATTTTCGAGTTGTTGTGTATTATCATAAATCGCCCGGGGACTCGTTATGACTCCTACATCACAGAAACAATGAGTTGTGACTCCATAGAGACTAAAACTTATTGTACCCGTTGAAACGACTGTGAAGGAGGTTGTTCGTCGTGCAAGCAAGTGAGGTCTTTGGTTGCTGCGAGAAGGGGGTGTTCATCCCGAACACACCTTGGGACGAAAACACGTTGGGCCATATTTAATATCATAGATCCGGAGGTTTAGACGGCTAATTGTTTTGGGTGCAAAAACATGGAAAAGCCCTCGAATTGCCGTGCACCCTTTTTCTCCAAGCTGTATCTTCTTCCTCCAGCGATGCGCTCCATGGAATTGTGCTGTACGTTGGTGCTTCCTTGTCAGCTTCCGTGTCCAACTATGGTGGCGTTGCAATCGGCTCCTCACGAACAACCACAATTAGAGGAATACCATACCTGTGTACCAGGTTATATTTAATTTACTGGTACCTGATTGTGTCCTCTTTCCTGGCTCAGGAACTCGCCTTTTGTGCTAACCTATTGGGACCTGTACCCACGTTATTTGGGGACAAACAACTTGCAACTTGTTTGGCATAAATCTTCCAGTGTCGTGACCAACACTTGAACCAGTAATAAAATATTGTAATTAATTAAATGTAGGATAACGTTTGCAGTACTGTAGTGACCAGCACTTGAGCTTTTTTTGCTTTTTATCCGACATTTATGTCTGGTGTAACTCATCACTACCATTGTTACTTCTACTATGCTGTACTACAATGCCATCAACAATTCATCACATCACACACATACAACCACCACCGTGTGATAGTTTGAATGAAGCCCTAGAGGGTGGGAGCGCCAATCACGTTTCAATGTCGCGCATTCTACCAAGCAATGGATGCGCGACTGGCAGAGGAAGAATACACCGGTAGCAGCAGAGGTGGCGCATCGGCGCCGGCTCGATCGCCGAGTCTAGAACCTTGCTAGGCAGACTCCTCGATCATGACGCACTGAACGCAAAAACCTAAAAACGACAAAACTTCACTACAGTCAGATTGAGTAGGAGCCACCCCCGCGACACAATGATGGAATGTGAAAGGTGGTGTGGCTCGCTCAGTAGGCGACGGCCGCCGCGTGGCTTCATCGTCGCCCACGTATTTAACCAAAACACGTGGTCCGCGTCCGAGGCACTCCTGTGCGCCCGGATGACAAAGTTTGTGCGATCTCTGCAACGAAAACTTACCCCGGTCGCTGTTATCCCCCGTGGCGGTGTCTCGTTGTCTTTTTCTCGTCAGGTATCCGGTGGCGGACGACGCGTCGATCAGGGACGGTCTCATGTACGAGTTCGTGGGACTATCGAACAGGAACTCGCGCGAGGAGCTGCAAGGGGCCGAGGAGATGCGAGGGCAGGCGCTCTCGTGCGCCCTGTTCTCCTGCATGGCGATCGGCGGCCTCGTAATGGGGTGTCCTCCGTCGGCGGTTTCCAAGCACATGTCTTCCGCGCGAACGCGTCTGGAAAATTTCCGCGGGCTGTCGGAACACGGCGCCGTGTCGGCCCTCGTCCTCTACGGCATGGCCAACGACCTCCTGCCGCTACCGCAGGCCAACGCGGAGTACCGCGAGAGTGTGGGGAAAGCCCAGGCGATCTTCGAGAAACTTCCCGACAAAGACCCGCTCCTGTCGGCCGTGCTCGCCTTCCTGACCGTGCTTGACAGTGTCCCCCTGCTTCAACACGTGGAGACGGCCTGCTCGACCAACCCCGCCAATGGCCTTCGGGGGCGAAATACGGGTACTTCTTACTTGTGCACCAGGACAACGAACGAAGAGGCCACCTTCCAGCGGGCCGTGCGGGGCAGGGTGGAGGTGCGCCTCATGCCGACCCGGCATGCGCCCCCGGTGTACGTCGCGGCAGATGGTGAGCTAGTTTACGGTCTGCTGAATTGTACAGAGTGCTCCATATCAAGCGGGGTGAAAAGCGGGACATGTTTTCCTTCATTCGTCTTATGTGAAACACGGTTGGCGCGTTGTCGTGCTGCTGTCCTTTGTTGGCGGTCTTTGGGGAAAGTTAGCATCGATGCTGGCATTGTTGCCGCTAATTCGTGTTTTATTAACTGCGTTGTGGTGCGTTGGAGAGCTGCTTGTCTGTCGTTCTGCTGTCGGAGGTCTTCTCTTCTGGCCCTTCCCTTCCCTCCTCTGCCCTCCCCTGCCCTCCCTTACCCTCCCCTCCCCCCCCCCCCTACCCTCCTCTCCCCTCCCCTCCCCTCGCCCCATTCCACGCTTCAACTAGTCCTCTTGTTGTTGATGCATCTGGGGAGTTATTAATCCACGCCCCCCGACGCCTCGCATGCGCTGCTGACTATGCGCCGACTTTAAGAGTTATAATTTGTTAAGCTCGCTCTTTCTAATCCACAACCCCCCGCGAACACCAGGATCTGCATGACTTTTGTTAGTCTGACATTCGTTTGGACAACTCGTGATGTAGCGCTTGTTTGAAGGTCGGGAGCTGGTTTCCAAAAAGCTGGCGGAAGTCGTTATATTTTCCTTGCGTCGCCTATGATTCTCCCGCTCGTTCGTCCGATCGGTTTTCAGCCTCCGTCTCTTACAATGCGTGCGCCGGCCCCCTTCGCACTATTTTTTGTACAGTATTTTTAGGATGTTTTACATTCCACGATGTTTGGCTCTCCGTGCCTTGCCTTAGATTTCACACCTTGTCCTATTTTTCACGCTTTGTCTTGTTTTTCTCATCCGTTTTTTTTGTTTTCCCTTTTGTTCCGCGTTTTTTATTCGGAGCAGCGCTGTTGCTCAGCATCCGGTTCTCCCGCGACCGTGGAGACGTGGGCACGCGGCTGCGGCACCTGCACGACTTCGCCGCGTCCGAGGTGAACCGACTCATCCAGGAGCAATCAGGCGCGGTGGCGGTGCTGTCCCTGGTCGGCACCCTTCTCGGCGTCCAGATCAGGCTCGGCCAGCCGGATGGCATGATGGCTGCGGCGAAGCTAACGTCCGCCCTTCTCCACAAGTGTCCTGGGTTGGCAAGGTCAGAGCTCGCACGCGCAAATAGTTGTAGGGACGGTGTCCTGGGTAGGCAAGGTCAGAGCTCGCACGCGCAGATAAGGGTAGGGATGGAAAGCCTTTCGCCATCCACGTGCGCAGTGGGCGTGTAGCGTAGAACGTGTAATTATTTATGTACACCCTCGGATTATACGCATGTAAATGCGTACGGTAGGAGTGCGACTACATTTTCTGAGGCACCTCCCTTGAGAACACAATACCACAATACATCGCCCAAAACAACTTACTTTTGAGAAAACTGAAGGCGCAACCCGATGAGAAATCCCACGGCCTGGGCATGCAACGATAACGAATACCAGGTACCTGGTAGTGTCGTAAAAACACCAATGATTTTCCAACGATATTGGGTAGTTAGTTAGTCTAGTTATTAATAGTCGAATTAGAAACAATCAGAAACGTTTTGGGCTAAAAAAGGTTACTGTACCACTACCGCCGTAGCAAGCGTGGATACACAACTCTTTCTTCGAGGCATGCCTTTAAACCCAACGAAGGTTCAAGCTGTTTGCTCCGTGCTTGGGGGCGAAGTGGTTGTTCGCAGAAAATGACACCCTCAAGGGTTTGGTGAAAGTGGGCACCCCTTACTTCCTCTGTGTTCTGTAGGCTGGGAGCTTTTTTCTGCTTGTTTTCGTCTCACCAGTCTAGACCCATGCTACGATAGAGGTAGAGATGCAGCCTACTTCTTCCGAGGATCCTTGCTTGAAGAGCTCTATAGCCTTTACCCAAAAGCTGGCTGTGAGAAGCAATGGAAGTTCGACTCGATGAACGATCCCATGGCCAACTAAAACGAATGTACAACACACATGGTATCCCCGTCGATATTGGGTAATTCCCCAATTAAGGAGCCCCGCCAATCAAAAACGTTTAGGCCCATACGGGCTACCTCTATGATAGCACATATCACTACTACTGTAAAATGCGGGTAGATTTCTTTGGGCGTTGCCGTCAAAGGCAGAGCGGACTACTCCGCCTGTGATTGTATCTGCCTGTGATATTATTGGTTTGGTGTGCAAACGCAAACGGGGGAAAGCGCCACCCCGCGCGCCAGGTGCTGTCAGAATCGAGATTCCTCCGACATTCTCGATATACTACGAGTAGGTTCAGCCGACCCCTCCAGGCAGTAGTTGACCCCGATAACACGCTGAGATATGAGGAGCTGTCAATAATTAACATCCCAACTATTGTCGTAAACACACTAATCTATTCGTGTAGGCTTCGTGGTGTCCAGGAGGCGGATTGTGTCGTTTTGATCAAGGAATCAAACAGGTCGCTCGACATTGAAGAAGGGGTCTCCCCTCCTTCAGCGTCTCGACAGGGATGCGTGGTCAAAATGATCAAATGACTAAGGCAGCCTATGAGACCTATCCATGGTGATGCCTGATACAAACCATAACCTTTGCTGCAAAACACTAACATTTGTGTTATACTCCCTCGTCTGTGCTCCCCCCAACCGTGCTTCTTTGTTGTCGTTCACGATCCACAGGGGCTACCACCGCCACGCCGCCCATCTGTCCCTGGCAGCGTTTCGACTGTACGGACGCAGGGAGGCGTATGATGCTCTCAGGAACCTCGTCATGGGCATGATCGACCAGTACTTGCCGACCTTCGACGACTTCCGGCCGGGAGTTCCCATCTGTGAACTCAGCGTGTGCTCGACAACCGCTGACAAGCTTCTCAAAATGCAAACACCCGACGGCGCGAGCCCCGTCGCTGGCGGTATCTCCGACTGCGGTGCTTCTGTGCTCGGAACGGCTCGAAAACCGGAAGGACGCAAGGCCGCAAGCGTTTCATCTCCGCCAAAGCGTGCCCCAACGCCGCCCACGCCGCAGGCGCCGTCGCCGCCAAGGACATCACCGACTCGGCAGCTTGACAGCGAAAAGGCTGTCTGCTACCCGGTTCAGCTCGGCCACCAGCCGGAGGAGGGTGCTGCGGCAACCGGACGTAACTTGTCACCCGCTTCTTTGCGGCTCGGGGTATCGCCAAAGCAACCGACGGCGGGAAGGAAGGTTGTCGCTAGTAAGCGATCGCCTGGTGCGCCTGCCGTCGACATCGCGTCGGTGGCGCCTACAGAGGCGATGCTGGATACGGCGGCTTGGACCGAGACTTCCCAGAACGCCGGCAGCGGCGGGCATAGCTGCGCCGTGAGCAACACGGGGGGCGCTCGAAGGTACGGGGGGGCCAGCGCCGGTGCACCACCGCAGCCTGGCTACAACGGGGCGGAACCCGATTCCCACCGGGACGGTGAAGCCTCCGCCACGTTCACGAGGAGTGGTGCCGGCTTTCTCCCCGCTTTGCCGAACGCTCCGCCCGGTTTCGGGGACGACGAATTACCCCCCTTCCTTCCCGAAATGCCTCCGACACCAGCGATGGTTTTGAGGACGCGAAGCTTCGACGAGAACTTATTGGGCACCAGCAAGGTTTTTCCCTTGGGTAGGATCGTCGAGGCTAGGTCCGGAGACTGGGCAGCAAGCTTGCCGCAGAGCCTAAAACTGGCGGGTGCCGGAACCCTGCCGGGGTCGCCACCTGCTCGCCTTCCCTCGCTGGAGGTAACCCCCCCCGCCGGGGCTGCGCTGTGTGCCACCGGTTTGTATGAACATGATACGGTGATGAGCGAGGCACTAGGGATCGACATTGGCGCCGAAAGTGGCCGGGAGGGAGAAAGGGCGGGCGGTTCCTTCGACTCCACCTCTGAGCTTGAGTTCCTGCTCGGGGTGGATGGGTACTCCTCGCCTTATTTCTCCGATTAACAGTAGGGTATATTAACACATTGTGGAAAAGGAATACAAACCACTGAACCGGCGGGTGCAGACCCTTTGCTCATAGATCGTTTCTAGCTGAAGCGGGTCGGGGGCGAGGGACCGAGGTGTCTGCAGGGGTCTTCGTGTAAGCGATCGATCGATCGATCGAGCGAACGAACAAACGATCGACCGACCGACCGACCGACCGAATGGGCGAACGAGCGAGCGAACGAACGGAGTTTACGGGTGTGTTTGATTATTTTGCCGGAGCTCACACGCCCCGCATGTTTTTTTTGCGTTATTTTATGGCTGGTCTTGTCTGTCCATCCTCTTTTAATCTGTGTACGTAGGACCCGCGCGTCAAGGAAACGCGGGTGGAACACGGTCACCCTTTCGGCGACCGCTTGGTGCAGGCGAAACATTTGCGTAGCCTGCGAGTGGTCCCAACCTACTCTAACCAAATGGTGGCCGTGCTGTTTGTTACTGTTGTTGTCACATTTTACACCATTCATCATCATCAATCAATCCACCCGTACGAAGTTTACGTGGGTGGTGTTTATGTACCAGGTTTAGTACGGTTGCTTTTATATGTCGTTCGGTTTGGCGTGGTACAATTTGGCGTGGTACAATTTTTAGGCTGTACTGGGTTGGTTTCTTGTTGGGGTTTTGGGGTATCATTCGATACCACCTCCTGCAGTGATGTGGGCAGGCGATACGCCTGCCAATACTGCTGCTGTGGTTATAGCACATTTGAGGGGATGCTGGTGGGATTTAGTCGTCGTGGTGTTTGTTGGTGTGGTAAACCTAGCACATTCGAGGGGATGCTGCTAGGATTTTGTCGGTGTTGGTATTTGTTGGTGTGGAAACGAAGCATATTTTGAGGGGATGCTGGTAGGATTTAAATCATCGTGAAGTTTGTCGGTATGAGCATTGGGTGTACGTATCTATGTTTACATTGATCGCAGAAACACGTCCAATATTATTACGAATAAAAAGCCATCGGCTGGAAACTTCCTACGTGCTCTCGTCGACGAAGAAGATAGAATCGCTTTTTAAGGGCCGTCTTGTGTGGGGTAGTCAGGCAAGCTTCGAATATTGCCCCCCAGGCAGCGCATTTGGCGTCGTCGGTAGGACGCGAAGTTCAATTCCGCGGTTAACCCCTTTAGAACTCGCGCTCGCGTTTTGGGGACATATCACTTGGAAATAGTGTACGATATTATTTGCAGTGGTGAAAGAGTTTGATTGATCAATAAAATTCGGCAAACCCCTATACATTGGACGGACCACTGGGCACTGCAGCGGGTTTCGTACGCGCAATGGCAGGGTTGGAGAGTCCGCTGGCTTCGGCTCGATACAATCCCGCTGCTCCACCGGGGCGTGTCATAGAGGTTTATAAGGACTGTCACGTGCGGGGTACCATCAGGTTACACACCAATCACATGACTCCGGTAATACAATTGTTAGTTCCTTCAAACTTGAGTGCATAGGCTAGAGGCCGGTAGCTGCCACTTCTCTACCCTATTGTTGTCACCTCATATTGTACTGCTGTAGTTTCAATTCTGCTTCTGACACAAAAAAATCTGGTTCCGACTAAAGTGCCGAGACCGCTGACTCTCGTCCTACCTTTAGTTATCGACGTAACTGCAGATAGACGTCAGTGCCCGGGATGCCATAGACAATATAAATGCAAAAAAGAGTAGTACCGTATACTAATAATGACAGGGTATACGAGTACCGCCACGTTTATATTCGTACTGAGTATGTATTTTATGTGAATATCCGCTTCATGGATTTACGCGCTTTAAACACACCCACTAGAGAGACAATAATTTCATGCCCGCAGTTTGCCTGTTGGCCAAACGTTTTAAAAGGAGTCACCTTACCGCCCCGTCTTTCGTCTAAAAACAATAGTTTGGTGCCTCAGACCAAGCTACCCCTCCGTCTCACCCGTTTACCGCTGCAAGAATTTTCCGACTCCAATTCCAAGTACAATGTCTCCAATCCACGGGTTCAGTTCGAAAGGAGTCGACTTTGGTCTGGCCTGGTATAGTTTCAACCCCTGGACCCCCACCGTCTATGACTTTGGCTGCCGGGAACCTGTTGCCGCCCGTCTCGACACTAGTGTCGCCCCCCGACGTTGCCCCCGAACCGCTGCGCAACAAACTCCCTTTAACGACCTGCACGGCAGAGCAGGGTCGTTTCTCGCCGTTTCCTTCAACGACTTGAGCCGGCCCATACAGCCGCCGCCGCCGCCACCGCCGCCGCTAGGACTAATTTCGTCCACTCGACAGGTTTTCCCCGTGTCTGCGCCCAGTTACACTAAACCACCTTCGACAGATTCGCCTGCCCGGCCTCCACTAGTTGTACAGCGGTTTTATTGATACTGAACCGTAATGCGTCGTCAAGCATGACGATGAATTCCGTTTTCCGTGTATGTGCGCTGAGCGCTACGCACACCCGAATTGAGCCCGTGAGCGGAACAGAAAACCCCTTGGTTCCATTGCCATTTGATATCTCTGACAGGGCTGCGCTTGTTTAACATTACCAACAAACCTTCCAGTTCTCATCTCTCCGCCTCGCCGTCCATTGGCCTCCGTAGTCTCCACTCTCGCCATCAAATGTCAACTTTACATTACCGACAACCACACCGTCCTCCATTTTGAAAGGTTTCCTGCGCCCTTGGAAGCTCCTCCAACAATGTTTGCCTTCTCCACGTAGTACTTCGAGAGCAAGAAAGACCACGAGGAAAACTGCGGGCACCTCTTCTGACACGGTACGTCATCCAAGGTTTTTCAGTCAATCAAGCATACAAACTTCCTCCAAAAAATAATTTGCCCATGGGAAACTGCGAGCGCCTTTTACCCACGCGCGTCACATTTTCAATGTCGATGCGCCCATGACCGTGCCACACTACCACTTCTCCAACCACCTGAGCACCGCTCATGTCCTCCGTATTCCAACGTTTTTCTTCTTCCGGATGGGTTCAGATACGGAAAAACGTTCCTTGCCACTGCCTTAGGAGCCAGCCAAGCGTGCAGTATTATTTGGCAGACAATTCACCCACCTTCCCGTATCCTAACCCTGCCGGTCCTCAACGCTGTCCTCCAACAACAATGTCGGTGTCAGCCTCGACTGCCTTGAATTTCTGCTAACTGACTTCACCGCGTGGAAACGCATACGTTTTGTTTACCCTGTTCACAGACAGCGTCAACCAACGCGCCAAGTACTGTGCCCGGCGTCCACACCAAAATTCCGCCACCGATACCGCCGACATCGTCATCGGCTGCTACACCCCGCCTTTCTGAGGAGGGCGGGGCGATTTCTCTCTTTTCCGACAACGGATAAATACACTGTCATTGTTGTTCTTCTCCAAGACCCATCTACCAACGCTTGAACATTCGCAAGAGCTCACATACTCGGAGTGGTGGTCAACGAGCAACGCACCCGTTGGTATTTATGTGAAGTTTCCTGCATCGTCATGTTTTGCAACGAATTCGTCAACACCGCTCGCTCTGAGACTGCCCCTGAATGAAGTACGCATTGGCACATTCATACTCATACGAAAAAGTGCAACATTGGTGGTCGATATATCTTGTACCGCGTTTAGTTGTCATACGAGTAGCGTGCTACAATTATGCCATTGCAGCGTAAACGGACATGATGCCTTTACTGGCTTCCTCCTGGAACGCCGCAATCCACTCAGCCTCGACGCTCGACGTTAACTCTCGCCCTTGTGTCGCAGGCGGCCGTTCGCGGGTACTCAAACCCTTTTTCCACGCGCACGACAAGGCACCGCCGCAGCCGCTGTGCTCAAGGCAAATATTTCCCTCTGGTCTGGACTGGCTAGTAACAAACCCGAGGACGACGGTCCAACGCAACACCGGTGTCCGAAGTCTGAAAATTGTGAAGACTGTTTTCTATTAAACTCTTTCCTTCGCCTCGATGTTTCTCGTGACATATTTCTTGAAAGGACTCCAACTTCCGCGTTTCCGTTGACCTACGCTATAAGCCCTGCACAAACCCTACCGACACCTACGGCACCCGTCTCCCATATATCTGCCGATGATATGATACGTTGGTTTGTACTCGTACGCCATCAAACCGCTCTCTACCATGTCGCCTTCGATGACACCTCCCCCCC
>JBBMKB010096462.1:0-10767 GCA_037833945.1 Alaria marginata | reverse complement strand
CCAACGAACTTCACAACCCGAGGCAAACCCAGCCCAAGAAAAAACAGTAGAAGTGCCATTTTGGTCCTTTTTTACCCACAGCCCTCGTTAACGTTTCTTGGGTCGGATTGGCTTAACGTTATTACATTCGTTGGTTCCATTTTATTATTACGCAACAAATTTGGTATCTCGCAAATGCCCCTAGTGTTCAAAGGGGCGACTTGAAGGGTTGTGACCTTGTGCGGGACGGCTAGCTCGGCCAACCGAGATGCCAGCCGGGGCAGATAAGACGTGGAGGGACGACTAGACCTACGAAGGCCACAACATCGCTGGGATGTACTAGTACACACTTACGGACAACAGGTGATACTCGGCATAACACAAAAGGACAATAAGTGACAATACACTCGAAATGCCATGCTACCATTCGCCTATTTCATGTATTTCTGCTAAGTTATCTTGCGCTGCCGCCGTCGATCATTAAATGCAAGCACTGGATCGAATGAGGCCTACTGCCCCGAAGCTGCAGCGGTTCACCCGGCACAACCCTCCGTGCTGAGTGTGCGCCTACCACGGAATAACCCCTGGGAACTAAATGACCGTACAGCACAGCTTCTAAGCCTGTACGGTAGGAGGGAACAGCTGTGTTTTCCCGTCGCCTGCCCTACTCTCGCGAGTTTGGATCATTTTTAGGGAAGTGATCGCTTCTGCGGAAGAATTCCCGAGGCATCCGGACCAAACCTGCTGGGTCCATCTGATCGGGTCACGACTGTAGATTTTAGTACGAACTGTTGCAAGAGTTTTCGATGCCACTGATCGTTTAATATATGAATTTGATTGGAGTTGGCCCCCTGCCCCGGTTGGTGATCCCACACACGCTTAATTGCGTTGTAATAGTGGTATTGCCGCCGGTCTGGCACCGCATTGTCTCATCCAAACTTACTACCGGCCGCGCGCAAGCAGATAAATCTACCTCAAAGGCCGGCACCAGTGGCAACTCGATCGCGGTCGCGTAGTCGCGGTCGTGTTCGTGTTGCCTCTTGGCAGATTCTACCCGAGCGTTCGTGGTCGAAGACCCAACGGAGCACTGTGCTACTTTCTCCATCTTCCACCCCCCGATCTTTAGTGTCTCGCCTACGGCCATGTCTGCCAGCGACTTGCTGAAAGAGCCCGCCTATGGCATGCAAAAACACGCCGCAAAAAAGTAGATGCCATTCTCCACCAACGCGCAAACCAAAGGGGCGGCGGTTTTTATCAGGCGATCGTGAGCCCCTCGAAAGCACACAATTAATGGTCAACAGGCCGGACTAATCCGCCACTACTCTAGCCATAGACCATTGATAGAGGTCCAGGCTGTAACGTTCCCGACTATTTTTATAGTTTGGGCCTGCCCCCGTTGGTACTGTCCACTGCTACAGTAGCCTTATACGCCCACTGAATCACAAAAATGCCCTACCCTTATTTTGAGGTGCGGCCTTCCAGCTCCGCCCAGACAGTGCCGCCAGTGCCGTCGTTAGCCCCCTTAGCACGTTCATAACCGTCTCTGATACCGTCCCACAGCAACCGCGTGCGCACGTGCAACAACAATACTTCGTAAATGCGCAAATCAAGGATTCGCCGAAGACGCTCGCATCGACGCAGGGGCACTTTCTGCCCCCGGTCTTGGTCCCGAACTAGAATCGCGAGGTCCCAGAGGCTCCTCTCAAGCGCCTGCAGCGCAAACGGGGAAAGGAGGCAGGGGTCGGGGCTTCTGTGGATGGATCCCGTGTATCACGCAAGACAACGCACCCCCTCGGACAACTTTCGGAGCTGACTTTCTCGACAACTGGGGAGAGTGCAAAACGCCGAGCAATACATCGTCTATGGAAAAATCTCGACGAAATCTCAAACTGCTCAAAGCCACCATTTTCGTTGTGTGTGTCTGTCTCCCTTGCTTTCCCGAAAACCGGCTCTGAAAATCTTCCCAGCGGATGTGTCATCTTGTGTATTATATGGCCGTATCGCTCTCGCTTTTGAAAGAGACTGATGATAGGCAGAAATTTTTGCTGGTGAAACGAGCCCCTCTGAACCAGTGATGATGAATTTGCACTGAAAGAGGCTGTACGAGAGATTTCGACGTCTCGTACTTCGCGTGACAACACCGCAGGACGTGCGATAGGGGGGGGGCAACAGGCTTGCTCGGCATAGGGCCTCAAGTCGAAGCGCATCATCCGATGGACTACTAGAAGAAGGGCCTTCTCGCTGTTTGCTATCATGGCTCGGTTTCACCATCCGAAGCAATATTGGTTGCCGGTAGCGTTTTTCGTGGTCCTTTCACCATCACCACATCATCTATAGAGCTACCACTTTTGAGACATCCCGCGATAGGGGTGCAGCAATCAGTTCCTGAGCTCCTGACATGAGGAGCTCAATATCCCACCCGAAACATGACTTTCACTGTTTTCGTTTGCGCAAGCCGATCAACACTTCTATCTGCTAGTCCTAAACCAAATGCGCTCGTAAACTGGTCATACCAACCGATAGTTCCACACTTCGGGAGCTCAACCGATCAGGAACGTTTGACCCCAAAAAGTGCAACCCCTACCTACCGTGGGATGACTCTATTGTAGCGCCATTGCCTCTGGAAAATACGAATGCTACAGCATGCTCCACTAAAAGAGCGCAACTTGGCTTCGCAACATAGCGCAGCCTGCAAGTACGCGAGCGGACACAACATTCGTTCCGGGGCAGACGCCTCCTTCCATCCAGACACTGGTACCGTACGGTCAGATTCGCGCACCTGAGGATCAATGTTCCAGCCAGTCTCGATGAATCTAGGTCCCGCCACGGCCTCCCATAACTTCCGTGGGCCCGCTCCGGAGTCTAAGGAGCACCTCCTCCACGACGGCGACGACCGGTCTTTTTCGTTGCCCGCGGGACTGGCGCCACTCCTCTTTGGTGCCACCCCCGTCTTGTTTCGACCGCCTCTAGATGTTATCCCAGCCCGAAGTGTTCTCCACGGCTGGCGGCGCTTCCGCCACACCTCGTCGGCGTCCTCCAGGAGGCCCACAAGGCGGTCGCGAAGCACTCTGAAAATTACAAAGAAACGTAGGTGTGTATTGGATGTGTTGGACGCAGGACACACGCTTACTACCTGATATCACGTTGCAAGCAGCATGAAGCTATTGTTAATATCAGCATAGGCTACATTGTGGTAAACCAGTTGCTGGTATGTGTCACTTGGTTTCAGTTGTGATACCACGCGTCACGAACCTCAAACAATACGCGGCTTGAGTTCGCTGGGGTTGTATTCGATGTGAGTGGTTAGGAGTTGCTCCCGGTACTACTTAGTTAGTGATAATGTCATACCTAGCACTAATCACCGACAACATGAGCACAAACCAACTTCGTCTAATCATAATATGAAGACACGAGACGTGATGGAAGCAGGCCGTTCGGTGTACAAAACATTCCCATCGACAGAGTGATGGCATCTGTAAAACCAGTAAACAGCATATTTGTACGCTACTGCGAACAATATATGCATTGCAAGCCCACGAGCAGTGCTTACGGCACCCTCGGGAAAAATTCGGTATGCGCGTGCCTAAGGGCACTGCGTGTATTACCCCCTGTGACACTATCCGTATGCGACAACAATTACCTGGCAGCCCTCGCCTTTTCCGCTGGAGTCGACAGAGGACCCGTAACGAGGGAAGATACGTCGCTATGTCGCTCACGAGTTTTACTTCCAGCAACTTGTCGGAAATTCTTTATTCGGCAGTATACCACGGTCGCATCCGTAGATCCGTTGCCGCTGCCCGCGATGCTTCTTATACCTCTGCCCCCCCTCCGCCCGCCTCCATTCCTAATCCGATCGGCTTGTTGTTTTTCCCGGCCACGCTCAACAGCCATGGCACGATACGATTCTTGCGCTTGCAGAAACGCTACCACTGCATGCCTCAAGGGTCCCCGCACTGCATCCTCGAAGCAAGCACGAAATTGGTCCCGCTCGGCGCCAGTAAGAGACACGGGGCGGTACGGTCTGCCGTGAATCTCCCGATGGTCCGCTTCGACACAACGGAGAAGGCGCTCCCCGATGGCGTAGAGTTCCTCGCCCACCGCTGTCCGCAAATGAAGCATTAGCCGAGGCAGATCTGGCACATCACTGGAGCAAACGGAAGCGCTGCTGCTGCTGCTGCTGCTACTGCTGCTGTTGCTGCGGATAGCACCATTACCCGCGTGTTCGCTGTCCCCAGGCACCCTTGTGGACAGGGAGGTATCTTCGCCAGACTGCAAGCTGACGGAGGTACCGCGTTGGGGTGTTCCATTCCTGAGCTTTTCTATTTCGGCGTTTTCCGCGCGGGTCCACTCTGCAGCGACTTCGCTCGCCGAAGACGGAGTAGTGGCGCATAAACCTGAACGGCTGGAAGATCGCCTCGATGATGCTTGGGTCTGTGTCCCGACGTCGACGTGTATCTCTTGCTCGTCAGCCACGCCACCCTCCACGGGGCGTGCTGGCGGCAGTACCTTCACGTTACAGAGTCGTGTGTTTGAGGTATTATCCAAGCATTCCTTATCGACATCGGGTGTCTTCATTCCTCGCATGTTCGAGATAGTCGGCGGCGCCGATATTTCATCGTTGCTACTAGCTGGGACGGCTGCTGGCTCGTCAAACGATGGTATGCTGCTACTGATTCCTTCGTCAGCCTCTGCGTTAGGCTGCATTGTCCTTGTTGACGATACCTGCCTTGCTGAAAGTGTTGCTGAAAGCGATCCAAGGGGGGCGCACTCCTCAGATGGTCGCTCAAAGGTAAGCCCTGTGTCGCCCCACCGGAAGAACGCGAGCGCGACGTTTTTCCGCCGGTTGCATCCCAGAATAGCATCGACACGCTCAGCACCTAGGCAGATGGTACGGTTCTTTGAGGCCGACGCCACGCTGCGGGCGACGTCAAGAGCTGCGCGCGTGGCTTCCAGTTCTTGTTTGCCTTCTTCGATGTCGGCATGCAGACTCTCTTCCGCTGCTCTGAACGGAAACATATAAAGACACGACTGGAAATAAACGTTCGCTGCACGTTTGAAGCCCGGCATGCATCCTATCATACTCAGCTATCCTATCGCACGTATTATCGCAGAAGAGCCGATCTACATGTTATACAATGGCCTTCGACGCGTAATGGGACCAAAGCTGTCGCAGAATTCCCACCAGATATCTCCATCGGAATCTTGTACGCTATCAGCAACTTGAAACGGCGCACGGTACATATACCACTTCGGTACAACAGCTATCTTAACCGCTTGAGAGTGTTGCTGTTAACTTGTTCTCCATTTTTGCGTGCGAGGCAATCCAGCGGTGAACTGGACTGCTATGATTCCCATCTCACCTGTGGTGGACGAGCGCGGTTTCGGCACCGTGAACCCTCTCTTTGACACGCGCCAGCTCTTTTTCAAGCTCTACCCTCCTTTCCCTCGATGCCATCGCTACATTTCCCCCCCGCGCCACCCTCGCCCAACCCCAGAAACACCACTGTAGGGCGGGGGCGCCTCGATCTTGTGCCGCCCTAGCCACCCCCCCTCGACGCCTCGTGGCCGCCATCGCTGACTCGGCCACTTGTTCCCTCGAGTCTCGCAGAGCTTCATTTCGTCTCCGTTCGTCCCTGCAGCGCATTTCTGCACCGAATAAGTCCGCCTCTAGGGACTTGATTTCAGACGAATGCTCCTCCTGCCGACGCGCTTGCTGCCGTGGAACGAGACAGTGGGACAGGAGGGTAGCGGGGTTTCGTGAATTATATGTCTGCTGTCCAGGTCCACCTAGTATAGAGGTGGGCAGCGGTGGGTATGGGCAGCAGGGCTCCGTAAGCCTAATAGCTGTCAAGGTCCGCCTTGAAACTTAGGTGGACAGTGGAAGTGTGGAACAGCGGGGTTTCACAATCATTGTGTCTGCTGTCAAGGTCCGCCTTGCAACTGTGGCCGATAGAGGAGGGGGGGGGCAGCGGGGTCTCACAATTATTATTTCTTCTGTCAGGGCCTGCCTTGTAATTGTGGTGGACGGAACAGGGGCGGCGGGGGGGGGCACAACTTCATACGTATGTTTCTGTTGTCTAGGTCCGCCTTGTATCTGCTGTGGTGGACTGTTCGGGAAGACGTTCGGATAGAAGCCAACGCCTGGGAATTGGCTGCCTGCGGAGATGGCCAATGCAACCGTTCTTCATTCCCCAGAGCAGTCTGTGGAACGGGGAGAGTAGTGTAGGTCAACGCTGCCTTTGCCTGCAAGATTAGTCGGACCCGAAAGAGTATATTGTATTGGTTACCTGGTATATGGTACTACCCACCAACCTACTTAACCCTCTTGCCACTGCTATATGTATCCCATACAGATTCGAAGTGGCTTGTCCCCGAAGACATCGGTTCATTTCTACACGGGTTGCGTCACGTGGCCGGGCAGGCTACAGTGGGTACTGCAGTGCTTTACCACCACCAGCGATCAACAAGCACAGCAGTTGTTACGCATACGATAGACCCAAGAGCAGCGCACCTTCTTCGAGTGGATGTCGTTTGTGGCCCCAACGACCCAGATGCGTAATGCCCTTGCCAGAAGCGCATGCCGCATTCGAATTAGAGCGTGAAGAACACTACCCGCTGCCCTCTTTCTCTTCAGTTGATGGTGTTTGATACTCAGGACGGCGCAATCTTGAGCAAGACTGTGTGTGGGTCGAGAATTGATATCCGTATGATACAGTAGAGACGGGCGAGATGAGCTGCGGGCGGTGCGCCTGCATTTTATCATTGATTGCGCGTGAATTGCGCCTCTCACACGACGCTCAACAGGTCACACCGGTTTAGAGTCATCAATGACCAGGCAATATAAAGCCAGTTCATAGCGTTCAAACGTGACTGAAGCTTTCCCTGAGCTACAAATCATCAGGCAAAATACAAAGTCAATAGAGCTCAAGAGAAACTCAAGATGTGACTATCGCACTGGTTCCAAATAGTAACGCAATATACATCCCATAGCATTCAAGCACTACTGGAGCTTTGCCCGAGTTACAAATGACCAGGCAATATAAACCCAACAGCGTTCAAGCATTACGGGGGTATTGCCTGTCGCGCTGGTCCCGCAGCTGTCCTGAATCGCGGCGAACTTCGGCTAGGGCAGCGTCCTGGCGTTCAACAGCATCCGCCAGACGACGAGACCCGGCAGCCGTTTTGATCCTCTCGGCCTCGAGCTCTCGCTTCAGTCCGGAGTTTTCTTCTACTGACTCCGCGAAAGAGCCTTGTACGGTCAAGAGGCGGTGCCGCGCGTTGTCGGTGTCTCGCTGCAGACCCTGTAGAAGTCGTATCGGGGGCGAGCGAGAGGAAGCTGAGTGCACGTGCGACTGCTCGGGTTTGAGACAACTTGACAGGAGTGATGAGTGCCTCCCGTTATCATTTTGGTCATCACGTTTACTCTCGCAGGGGGGTTTACCCTTAGCGGCCTTCTGAACGAAAAGTGGTCACAGGTTTCGTCCCTTTTACCTGTCTTCAATAATGACACCTGTCTGCCTGTGTGGTTCGCTACGGTTTCAACGAGAGTCAGGGTTCTCTACCGTTGGGATTGCCTTTGACAGTTTTTCGAAGTCCCAGACAACAAGTACAAGGCAGCACATGGTGTTTTGTTAAGCGGGCTTGTTGGCGCCAAGAACGAATAAATATGTAATACATGTCTGAAAACCACGAAACGTTACATGAAAGACGACAGCCGACGAAAGGAGGAAAGGGGATCAAAACCTCTGCCAGGCTCTTCGCTAAAAGACTGAATTTGGACGATGTGGAAGATCTTCGCGTGCTTTAGCTTAGTGTACAGCGGCTTTGCTCGTATCCCCTTCAGAGCCAACTGCATCAAACTACTTCGAATTAGAGTAGCGTCCTTTTTTGGAGGAGTAAAAAGGGTCCTAAAATCGAATAATACCTGGTTGATCGCCAATTCTCTGCCAACAGCCTCGCGGCTTTCGGCGGCCGCCCTTTGTGCCCGCCTGGTCTCCTCTGCCAAGCCAGTTGCTCGGTCGCGTAATCGCACAGCCTCGGCGACGGTCCCTGGATCGGCCCTCTCGACCACTACCGGTGGCCTCGTACGCATGGCTTGAGCTTCTGACTCTAGATGGAAGATTTTGTCCATCGCGAAAGACAGCTTGTGCGTAGACACGATAAGCTGGGACGAGGCAACGTAGCATTGCGGCAGTACGTAGGATATAGCATTGACATGCGTTCGTGTCAATTGGGACGCGGTACCTCACGAACAAGTCGGGTTGTTACATTATATGTAGGTTATTATTATGACTACTAACATTAAAAATATTCTTTTTGTTCAGAGGGAAGCCCTTCGCATAACTCAATTTCGCATATATATTGATAAATGTCACCATTTCGTACTACAGTAGTAGAAGTAGAGTGGATGATTTTATTTTAGCAGTAGAGGGACACGATATGATATCTATGATACGTACGGTAAGAGTTTGCGAACCCAGTTTGTGGTCGTTACCTTTTCTTCGAGTAGCTGTGCGTGGCGGGAGGTGTCGGCGTTGTCCTGTTCCACGCAGGAGACGTGCTCCATCCATTTCGCCTTTTGCGGGTGAAAACGCACGAGGGATGCAACGAGATGTTGCTGACAATAGGGAAAAAATTATCTCGACTTCTGCACATATTACACGATGCATGATTCAAACTATAATTTACAGGCACCTCGTTACAGCATGTAAGAAAACCCAATTACCAGGTCGGTGGAGGGAAATCACCTATCGTTTTGTTGGGACCATGTATATACAGTTCCACGGATATGATAACACAAGGGGGAAGGGAAGTACAAGTGTGATACCCGGGTTAATTTTTCTGATTTAGAAAATTGCAGGTTTATCTGTATCGTACTCGTATATCCAGGTTTTGCATTGATTTTTAGACTGGTTTTTGTATCCCACCTGAGAGCTGGTGGTGGTGTTTTTGTTGCGGGCGATCGTGGTAAAACCTTGAGTCAGTTGACTACCACGTCGACAGCTGTCGTTTATACATTTTTCATAATAATACAAGCAGCAATATAATTGTGCTTGAACACCGTCGACAGCAACGGTGAGAAACAAGGTGGCGACATGGCACGAAAGGAGTCAATGTGAGAAACATGGTCGCGACATCAACACAAAATAATCGACTGCGAGAAACAAGATGGCGATGTCGCATGAAAGGATTGACCTTGAGAAATAAAGTCCCGACATCGCACGAAAGGGGTAGGATACTTTCTTCACCGAACCTGGCCGAGCAACAGGACAAGGAGTAGATTCCTGTGAACAAACAGCACGTACGCACGGCACGTACCAGGTACTCACCCCATATACAGTAGTACAGTTGTAGTGATCCTTCTATAGTGCCGGTTGAGTAGTGCCGGTTGCTCGATATATTGCCCGTGACATCGCTGGGTACAGTTGGGAACAACCAGTAGTGGCAGCGAGCGGAGTAGTGCCGGTTGCCGCTATAGCGCCGATATTTCCGGCCGGCACATACCGGTGCTATAGAGGGACCACTACTACTGTACTGTAAGGCGCTTCGCTCAGGAAGCGAAAATATAACAAAAAATGTGTGACGCGAACAGGTTCCCATGATTGAGTGTAGGTGCAAACTGGCGACTTGAAAATGCCAAGAGCACCGCCGGCATACTTCAGGAAAACAACCCGGATGCCACATGCATGAGTAAACCGTACCCGGTAGCTTGCTGTTGTAGTACTTGCGATGTGTATGTCTGCCTCGAGGTTAGTGACTACAGAGCTTTTTTGGCCTCTCTCTAAGATGTGACGAGTCGGCCCGGACACTGGGTTTGCTGGATGTCGATGGGTAGAAAAAGCAGTGTAATAAGCCACGTACATACACAGCAGCGTGGAACACGAGGAGGTTGAAGTGGCAGCGAAGAGACGGCTGTTTTTGGTCACATAAGTCACACCTTACGCTATCCCATACAGAAAATAGTACATTACGTCTAGACGGATATCCCATACTGAAATCAGTATATACGTCTAGACGGCGGGGTCCGTCACAGGACTGAGTGTCAGCGGTACTTGGAAATAGTCAAATTAGTTAGTTGGATGTGGTTTTATAACCAACGCATGCCCCGAGGAACAACAACGACAAAGAGGGAAAAAGGAAACAAAAAATACTCGTCATGGTGACACTCTCTCGGCAAAACTTGTTCTTGTCTGCTTGCTTGCGTTGTCGCAATCTGCTGTCTGATCGACACGAACGTACTGCTGTAGTTACGTTGCGCTGCTCTATGCAGGGCCGATTGCAGGATGTTCTGCTGTGCGTGCGGTACGTAGATACTGCTATCGGAGCTTGGTTTGTGCCTTCACTTCGCGGAGTTCGCAAAAGAAGCAGACTGAAAAAAAAACAAAAAACGGAAGAACAAAAAAACGGAAAAGAGGGGGAGGGGAAAAGTCCATGGATCGACCCGGAAAAATAAGTCCCCCCTCGGCAATCAAGAGCTGAGTGGGAGGTCAGAGAACTGCCGAGGGCAGCCTCCGAAGGTATCGACTTTTTAGTATAATAACGTACAAAAAACGAGTCTATTTGTTGGGGCCATCCTGACATCGAAGAGCTTGATTCCTGTGGTTTTCTTCTTGTTTTTTGTCAAGAATAACAGGAGTAGACTACTTTATCAAATTGTTACGAAAAAGGTATAACATCAGCCATCAACAACGTAAAGCCAACTATAATAACTAAGAGAACGTATTGGAAAAGAGGGAGGAAATACATCAAATGGAGTACTGTAGATAAAGCAAGTAGGCATATAAGGGA
>JBBMKB010096451.1:0-10767 GCA_037833945.1 Alaria marginata | reverse complement strand
ATGAAGGGTGAGCTGCATCCTGCTAAGAAACACTTCCGCGTCTAGTGCGTACTTTCTTGCATCTGGATGACAGCTTCGAATGAACTTATTTATTTTCTGGTGTGGCCACTTCCAGAGACCGCAATTGGGATATATGTCGAGTTTGACAGACCTCTAGACCGTAGCACGTGGTTCTGATCCGGTTGACCGTCGGCGGTCGTAACATCGATTCCGGGTAGGCTTCGTTTTCTTCTTTTACCACGGTGGAAATCTGAAACCCGTATATACTATGTTGGCTCGAGAAACGGAAGCAAATATGAGCTATCTACATAATCGATTTACCGCCCACTCTGTTTCCGGTTCCTCAATTTTAACGGCACGCTTTTGACTTGTCATTTTTTTCACGGCAGGTGGGGAAAATCAACATGTTGCTAAAGGAGGACTGGACGGGAGACATCGTAGCCAATACGGTCGGCAACCTCTGTTTGGACGTGAAGAACTCCAAGGTGCCGAAATTATTTCATACACCATAGACGCGTGACACACAACTACGGTAGAGCCTCAGAGCAATCCCACGGTAGGGGTGCAGCGATAAGTTTCTGAGCTCCTGACATGCGGAGCTCAATAACTCATCAGAAACAGGACTGACTTCCAAGAGTTTTGTTGTAGCAACCCGATCAACATGTCTACTCGCTAGTCTAGTCCTAAAACAAACGCACTCGTCAAAATGATTATACCAACCGGTGGTTCCTCGCTTTAAGAGCTCAACCGGTCAGGAATGTTTGACCCCAAAAAGTGCAACCCCTACTACTACCGTGGGATGACTCCTCACTTGAGGAGCTCTTTGTACTCTCTACCCTGAGCTGATTTGGAGTATTGAACTGAAAGTGCAACCCGGTGAAAACGCCCCATCTAGCCAAGGGTAGTACAAAACAATAATAATAGTGTAGCAAAACAAGGGTATAACCTTCCCACCATTTTTGGGTTCAAAGGAGCACCACCGTTCAGAATATTTTGGTAAAACGCATCGCGTGCTACTACGATAGAGGGTCATATTGTTTTGCCATATAATAGGTCTGCCTAACGGTGCCCCCCCGACGGAGGATATACCGAACATGGTACCCGGAAGGTCGTATTCAATATGTAGATTGGCCGGAACTCCGAACATGGTTTCCCAAAGTCGTCGGGAATGTCATTGTTTTTTTTTTCTTGCAATCTGATTTGTTTTTGTACACTCTTCTGGCCACAGGATTGGTTCTCCGAGATGGGACTTTATTTGTTCTCAGCATCGGTTTAGGGGTCGGGGTATAGAGTTTCTCAAGTTAGAAGTCTCAGAAACAATCGGTGTACCTCTACCATTTGAAGCATGTGTCATGTGACCACTGAGGACCTTAGCTCTAGCGCTTGTACGAGCGACATTACGGGTTTCTTGGTTGCATGACGCCAAGCGAATTTAGACACCTTTTTCGAGACCGCGCCAAAGCCGCATTATAAGTCCGCCGGCGCCGCCGCTGCCGCTGCCGACGGAACAAAACTCGAAAACAAGACCGGTTATTACTATGATGTTCGACACATCTCACTGACGATCACCCTTTGACGGCTGTTAGAAATATCGAGGTGCGCGTGTTTTCTCGCGACGCCTTTACTATGCGTGTTGAGGCGGTTATACACTAACACGCTGGCGATGGGGCAGATAGTGGAGGGTACAGTAGTGGCCCTTCTGTAGTGCCGGTTGAATAGTGCCGGGAGCCCGCTATAGTGCATGTGACATTACTGGTCGCAGCGGGGAACATCAAGCAGTGTCAGTATGCCGAGTAGTGCCGGTTACCGCTATGGTGCCGGTACTCCCGGCCGATACATGCCGGCACTGTAGAGGGACCCCTACTACCGTACATAAGAGGGACAACTTACCAGGGTTTACAAGCTGTGTGCGCTGCTGGGATCGCACGCACCTTGCACAGGGAGGATCAATGTGTGATATGTGGTACGGTCTCCGTCGGATGAGGGCATGCACCATCAAGGCTACGCTATTGAGGCATGCTAGGATAGGGGCCGCAAGTTTAGGCCGTTTGTTTCTGAATGGCGAGAAAGAACTACCCAATCTGGTTGGAAAATAATCTGAGCTTTCGCTAGATTTTTCGTTTGTATCTTAATTTGACTAGACCGTTGGAGTATTCAGGCGCATTCAACGATATTTTGAGGTATATACACTTTTTGTCTCTTTTTCCTCAGAAAAATTGGGCTCCTCAACCAAAACCCGTCGGAATGTAATTTATTTTGTTTGACAACAAAACGTGTTTGTATGCCAAGGCCATGGGTTTGTTCGCCGGCTTGCATTTTGAGTTTATACTCAAAATTGGTTTATGGGTGAGGTTTAACCCTTTTACAACTGGAAACCCGTTTTGGGGACACATTTACTTGATAATAGTATAGGGACGGGGTTCGGGGTTCTAAAGGGGTTAATAGCCCCTCAAGTGAGGGGCCTCAGGAGAAACAAAATTGTGTTATTACACTGGTTAAAGTAGCATGTATGTGTCTTCGTTGGAGTGCGGCTTCTTCCTCATCTAAAAGCAGCTCTAGATGACCCAAAGAGGGATCCTTAAGCGAGGAACCTTAGGAGACAAACATGGACCCTTACCCTGTAGCATGCGTGTATATTATCGGATTTTTACGACCCATTTTCGCGGCCCGATTTGGGCCACTTGAGCGATCGGCCCAAACACCTATATTAGCTCGAAAACTGACCTAAAACCATGATTGGCGGGCGCAGCTTATCACGGTATTCAATTTCACGGTGGCGGTACGTATTGTGAAAAACGAAAAGCGCGAAACCTCAGTATCGGAGAGGAACAGGGGTAGCCCTAGAAGTGACCGGCCTTCCTTCGTCTTGCTCCCCCCCCCCCCCCCTTCCGCATCCGGCATCACCGCGTATGGTTGCAAGTGTTGCGATGTTTTTAGTTGTGGTAGTAGCAGCGTTCGGGATGGCTACACGTTCTGCTCCTCGAGGAATCCACCTACAACATATATCCTCGTCGACAAATCCGGACGGTTTGGACGGCCAGCTTAAATCTCACACTCGTATTATCTCGACCTTGTCTCGTGGTGTGCTCCACGCAGGAGATCGTGTTCGACGAAATAGCTCCTCGGGCATGCAGGACCGGGGCAGGCCGATTCGTGGACTCCAGCAACATCACGTGAGTTTTGTGAATACTAGGCAAACGCCACTGTACGATTTGCATCACCAAACATTCCACGAGGCTTCTCACACGCGTGCTACTGTATGTGTGTCTTCGTCTCGTTTATCCTGGGCGCCAGAGGTTTTGACGCGCCAGTCGGGGGGGTCACACAGGGGCAAGAAGGTAAACACAGATGATTTTTCTCCACCTTTCCTCCTGCGGTTCTTGCCTTCATTTTCATCGCGAGAGGGGTTCAGCGGTCCCTTTCTCTCGTCAACGCTTTAACGTCGAATTTCGTTTACTCACGAATATTGCACAACATTTTCGGAGGCTTTTCAGACGCGTGCCACTATACTACTTCAGATGTGCGGTGAGTTTGTTTGGCTGAAACCCTTTTTGCTGAAAGATGGGACTCCATAACGTTTTATCCCAAACCCATCCGAATTTCATTCACTTTTATTTTTATTTTTGTGGACCTCGTTCGTTGTGTTCCAATGATATGATACCGTACGCCACGGGATTGTTCATGGGATAACGTTTTGTTCCCTTTTTTCTTCTACACATCGGTGTTTGTGTATGGGTATAGAGAGTCATCCCACTGTTGTAGGGGTTGCACGTTTTGGGCCGAAAGGTTTTGACCGGCTGAGCTCCCCAGGCGAGGAACTACCGGGTGAAACGATACATATTGCCGAGTATATTGTTTTCAGGGACTACTGTAGGGCATATAATTGTTGGTTGGGTTGCGCGAACGAACGTCTTCCAGGTGTTGTTTCGGGTGAGATATTGGGCTCCTGATTTTAGGAACCCAGGAACGAAAGGGTGTGTACACTCCTTCGTTGAGGTGGCTCCAAGAGCTCTGTAGGTGAGGAGCGCCTCTCAAACCAGTTCGTGCACCTCTACCACCGTAGCTCTGCATCGCTCCCCCCTTGAACCTGATGGCTTTGACAAACACCCACACGTCATACGAATCAGATCCCTGTTCATGATGTACCCGTCTTTCAGGGAGAGATATGTTCGTGTGGTATATGCGATTGGTGTCGCCTATCGACAATGCTGCCGGTTGAGAGCGCCCCGGAGTATCTGCACGTTCTACAGTACCACGTGCTGCGTGGTTTGGACCGGTACTTTCACAGATCGTGCACACACACAGCATGCGCGATAACGACATACATACATATGGTCTAGATTATTAAAAGAGTAGTCAGGTCCGATGCTTGCAAACAATGAACTGGCATAACGCGATTAACAATCCTAGGCGCACTAGATCTAAATATTGAACACACGTAAATGGGAATCCAATGATGTTCAGGGTACAGTAGTTTCCTCAGTGGAGGAGCCCCGAGAGCGAAGCACGTTTTTGTTTTTTCAGAAAGTGCTCGTATCACTCTCGTAGGACGCACAAATGCGTCGAATAAAGTGCTGCACGCCTGACGACATGATTATGTAATGCGATGTTGCCTCCTCATGTTGCATGTTTCTGGTGTGATTCAAACTCCTCCATTACATGTATCAGGCGTGGAAACCCTATGAAGAGGAAAAAAGACCACAACACCCGGTTAAAAACACATATATATGCGTCGCAATCGCACGCGCGGAAAGGCATTGCCGGATTCGCGTGATACCAGGGTACCTGGCATGAACTATTTCCTTCTCGAGTTTGACGAGACCTTGGTGGAATCGACAACTTTCCTCCTCTTAGTAGCAGGCCCTGCCGTACACAGTGGTTTCAGACGCGCATGCAACGGTAGAGGTGTACGCTTTTACTTTTGGAGGGATCCTCACTTAAGGAGCTCTATAAGTCAACCAAACTTGACCTTTGAGAAAACTGAAAGTGTACCCCGGTGACATCTCCCACACAGCCTTATGTATTGTACAAGCATTCTTGTCAAAACGCGCGTTGTAGAGTTATCCCACGGTTAGGGGTGCAGTAATAAGTTCCCGAGCTCCTGACATGAGGAGCTCAATATCTCACCCGAAACATGGCTTCAAAGAAACTCGCTCGCGCATCCCGACCAACATTTGTATGCGCTAGCCCTGCAACAAACATACTTGTAAAATGATCCTACCAACTGGTAGTTTCTCACTTCAGGAGCTCATCCGGTCAGGAACGTTTCACCCCAAAGAGCTCAACCCCTACCGTGGGATGACTCTGTACTCCGACGATATGGAGCAGGTCCTCCTCGGCAGCCAGTCCAACGAACGCCTTGGACATGGCTACCTCTATCGTGGCACGCCTCCTTATTCACACTCGCCGATGTCTGCAAAATATAGGTTGATGATCAGAGTGATCCCACGGTGGGGGGTGCACTTTCTGGGGCCAAACGTTCCTGACCGGTTGAGCTCTTGAAGTGAGGAATTACCGGTTGGTTTGATCATTTTACGAGTGTATTTGTTTCAGGGCTAGCGGATGGCAATGTTGATCGCGTTGCACGAACGAAAGTCTTCGAAGTCATGTTTCGGGCGTGATATATTGAGCTCCTTGTGTCAGGAGCTCGGAAGCTTATTGCTGCACCCCTACCGTGGGGTGACTCATCAGTACAAGTCAAAATGCGTATTTTCACGCGATTCTTTTCGCCACAAGCGCCAATCTCGAGTTTTCCAAAACATTCTACATCGTCACCTGTGCCGCTCGAGGCCATCCCACGAAACCTGCGAGTTCCAGTCAAAGGGCCTCTCTCCGTAATCAGTGTGTGCAAATCGAACATGTTTAGAAGAACGATGCACTTTCAGTTTATTCCAAAAATAAGTTCTTGGATGAGGTGTAAATATAGAGCTCCTCAAGCGAGAAGCCTCTGGAATAAAATTGTGCACCTTTACCCCTGGCATTCATGTGTCCTCTTCTTTCCGCCACCAAACCATTGCCCACACCACGACCACGTCTAGGAAAACGGCATTCCCCGTTTCGTTGTTTCAGCACGTGATCACATATCATATGTACAATCAAAAATCGTTTGCGGTTTGTCCGCCTCAGGACGTTCCTCTTCTGGGAGTCCAACCAAGAAATCGGGAACTACATGGAGCTAACCCGCGTCGATGATTTCTACGTCAGGGGATTCCCGGTGAGTGAACGTGATAAATACCGACACAAAAACGCCTGCTGGCACGTTTACCGCTCAAAACACGATTTAAAGCTCATTCCAACCGGTTTGATCCCAAGCTGTGGGTGCGGGCAGGCAGATATAAAGTGACGCACATCGCCTCTGTTCCCACCCTCGGTCCACGGTAAGTTGGGGTAGCCCGATGTTCGCTACCGAATTCGAGGACTGGCGCGATTGGCCTACACATGCTTCGATCAAAAAGGAGTGCATTCTTTGCATTTTTTTCTAATACTCCTGACATCAGAAGGAGCTCTGTTCGTACCTCATCCAAAACCCGACCTGAGACATATTGTGCGCTTACCCCGATGAACCATCACATGGCCTAGGTATTACACAAAAATACTTTTGCTAAAGTAAACGCAATGTCGACGATTTTGGGATAAGGAGCTGCTCCGTCGTTCGGAAACTATTTAGGCCAGACCGTGCCATTGATAGCCCTATCGTAGCACGCCTTGGCTCTGAACTTTCACTCTAGAACGTGGAATCATAGCAACATATTTTTATGGCGGTGGATGTCGCCAAGCACAACAATCTAAATCGCGTGCGACAAACAAACATTGTGTGGACACTCGCGGATATACTGTAGCTTCGAGCCGAGATGCAATACGAGGGCCTTAAAGCACCCCCCCCCCCTGCCCGTAGCCGCGGGCTTCCGCTGTATCTGAGGGTTTTTCACCGGTGCACGAGTGTTTCTAAGGGGGAACTACTAGGTTTGATACAGGGTGTCCAGTCGGAATGTGACCTGCTTGTATTTACCTTAAACGCTTCTCCTGTACGGGATGCGCACGGGAACCCGCTCTATAGCGTAGTCGCGAGTTTTCCCCTTTCTCAGGCGTTGCCATCGTTTGGGACGCTGACTTTGTTTGGCTCACTACTGTGTATCAGACGTCGGTGATATCCGGTGGCTTGCATACAACAGGACACGGATCTGGACTGTTCATGGATACGAATGGATAAGTGCCACAACCTCGTCTGGGAGGGTTTCTCGCAATAGCTGCATCGCACGATTCCAAAGAACTTGCCCATCTCTCGACGACACATCCATGCCACGAACGGAAAGGCACGGCGACTGACCTGTTTTTTTATTGCACGTGTTGGACGTCGTGCAGGCGGTCTGCATGCAGGACATTGGTGGATTATTCTCATGGACACGTGTAATGTTCAACATTATCTGAGAATGTCCTATAGGAGCCGGTCGCACTGTACGATTCAAATTCGTATTGCTCCCTCCTATAAACGTTTTGTATGTCGCTTCATAAATGCAATGCTTTATTTACGATGTCGACTCTTTACGCGTAGTATATGTCACTTCGTAAATACAATGATTTATTGACTATATATCGACTCTTTTACGCGACTGCTGTGTATTTATTTTGTTGCTTGTTTATGTCGGGCGTATCTTACCGGCGTTTCTGCGTGCAGGACATGGGTGGACTCCTCATGGACACGTGCAACAACGTGGTCTGGCAAGGACTCGACGATTTCGACATTCCGGACCCTAGGATCAGCCCGCCGGTCTCGGGCGACCAAACAGCGAGCGTTGTTGTCACCGGCGACTCTTCGAACATTGTCATCATGGACTGTGACCTCGGTCCCGGAGCAGGTGTGTTGTCATGGACGCTGTTCCTGCCGCGTGGCGTGGCCAGCCGCGCGATTACAAATTTAGTTGTAAGGCGGTTCGGTTGCGTCTAAGTCTGTTTGGGCAATATTTAGAGTATGATCTACCCTGCAGCACGAAAAATCCACCGGTTTAGAACTGCCTGATTCTTACGGTCGGTAAGTAGGCACCCTTTATTTTGAGAGCAGTCGAGTTTAGCTGTCACTGGAAACTCCACCAATAGTGTTCCCGCATTTTGGGAAATAAATATTTGTCAACGACGGGGACCCTTACCCCAAGAACCCGTCCGCGTATTTCATTCTTTGTTGGCAATACGTATTTTTCATACGTTGGCCGCGGATGGGAATTTTCATCGGGTAGCACTTCTATTTTTCCATTCAAGTCAGTTGTTAGGAAAGGTACAGAGAACCTTGAGTGAGGGAGAACCCCATAAAACAGATGGTGCACCTTCAGGTATCGTAGCAGGCAATCTCTTATGGGCGACGACAGACATCGGTCCCGCAGCAGGTGTGTGTGTTTCGTGGACGCATCCTACAATTGCGGGGTGCACCAAAAGGTTTCTGAGGCCTCTCACTCGAGGAGCCCATACCGTCACCGAACAGCCGGAGACGTGCTACTAGGATAGAGACTAGACACATGCTACGATAGAGGTGCGCCCGTTTTTATTCGGGGATACTCGCCTTGGGACGCTCTGAACCTCACCCACCAACTGACTTCGAGTAAACTGAAAGTGCAACCCGATGAACAAACCCATGTGGCCTAGAGATGCATGGAACACGGACTGAAAAACAAGGAGTTTCCGACGATTTGGGGTTAAGGAGCCCAGTCATTCAGAAACGAAAAAGCGAAAAAGTACGACCTCTATCGTAGCACCCTTCGATGACGCTCTTTGGCTGAACCGTTTGATGAATGAAGGGGCGTGGGCTCCCCGCCTGAAAAACCTAGTCAACATATCGCTGGAGCACTACATTTGCCATAGCAGAACATTTGTTCTGTACCTACATAGGCCATGAGGTTGCTCCGTTCATTGTTTCCTCAACGCGGACGGGTGCTGGGTGGGTAAGGCATGGAGGTCCTCCACTGTGGAGCCTCAGAACAGCATGGGTGCACCCCTGTCGTAGGGTGCGCCAACAGCCGCGCACCGTGATGGAATCTGCTCTACCGCTGGCGCTCGTGGGCCAATTCTTTCAATGCATTCATGTTAGTTCTGCTTTACCCAACCAGGTTTTGGCGAATGTTCGGCCTACCTGCTGCTTCTTTGATGAACTCGTTTCGAATTTGTCCACCCCTTCCATGTCATTCACTATTTCAGAGCCGCGCATCCTGATGGAATCGACGGCGACGCTTACGCTGGACAACATTTTCGAGTACGAGGAGGCCGTCAGCGGAGACTGCATCGTCGAAGTCCCAGCTGTGAGAGTCTTGTTGTTTTGTATTTCGTGACCCTCCCGACGATGTGTTGTACTACAGGCGGCCTTCGAAACGCACAAAAAAAAGCTGACACGATGCCCCTAACATCAGCACCGCCACCACTATCACCCGCATCAACTAAGAGGGAGTAATGTTTAACGCATACTGCGGTACTATTAAGGGGGGCTCCTCACGTGAGGAGCGCTTTAGCCTCACTCAAAAATTGACATGGAGAACATTATAAGTGCTCCATGATGAACCTCTCCACGGCCTGGGCGTATCACAAAAACGGGCGTATCACAAAAACATTTTTTCGAAAAAAGACTGAAAATTTGTTGAATTTGGGTTTTCAGGAGAACCCATCATTCATAAACCGTGTTAACCAAAACGTGCTATTAATACCTCTCTATCGTAGGGCGCATCGTATCCCGGTGTCAACCTGCAAGCACACGATGGCGGTACTGTCCATCCCATGAACCGTTTAGTGCTACAGTATAGCGAACGAAGGCTACCGGAGGGGCCTGCACCTATTGTTCCAGAGACTCTTCGCTTTTCAATGAGAAGCTGTAGACTTCACCTAGAAAGCTTTGCGTTTTGAGACAAATTGTGTTACCAACACCGATGAAACATTCCGGTGGCCTAGACTAGATAGACATACGTGAAGAAAAACCAAAGCGAAAACAAAAAACGATATCTCGAGAGCAGTTTCTGAGTCGATGAATACCGTTGATACGAAATGTCTTGGACTATGAAACGTTGCTACCTGAATTGTAATGCCCCAAGGTAGGTGGGGTCACAGATATAGCCTCTGTTTTCAGCGACTCAGGGGCCCTCGCGTGGTGAGTGGCTACCTATACTACTATACGCGCTTTTTCGGTGTCGCCGTAGGCCATGTGTACCTCCACCATGAAATGTTTTCGAGCTACACATGCTCTTCCACTACGATGTTAGTTACCTTACGCTATTTCCAAGTAATTGCGTCCCAAACAAATGGGCGCAGTTCTAAAGGGGTTCAGGCCCTTTTTTGAGCGGGGTACTGACCCACATGCGCGCGAACGTTCTACACTCAGTATAGAAAATGGGGGTTGCACCCCCCCCCCTTTCCTACCCATTGCCCTTGTCAGCACACACAGCTAGTCACGAGCGCAAGCGGCCCCGAGCCGCTGAGAAGCGAGTCCCACAAAAGTGACCCCCCACCGTACGCGTAGCATTGGTCTCAATGCAGACGGGCCACACATCGCTAACGACAATATGTGACACCGCCGTGCGTTCGCCGTGCGTTTTTTTTCTCCTTCCCCCGATGTGGCAGGATTCGACGGGCGATGACATTGTCCAGGTCAATTCCGAGCAAACCCTGACCAAGTCGGGCGACTGCTGGGTTCTGGAGTAGACCCGGCTCCCATGATCGCTGTTCGGGGGGGGGTTGGGGGGGGCGTACTCATTTGTTGCTTGCCTTAGTCATTTGACCATTGACCACGCATCCCTT
>JBBMKB010096440.1:0-10769 GCA_037833945.1 Alaria marginata | reverse complement strand
TTTGAAAGAGGCATACATACTGTAGAAACGCGCGGCCGGAGTATCACGCAGCTTGCAAAGATGAGTATCGACCATTATTCTTGACCGAACTCACAGCTGAGTCAATGACGTATTTGAAACTTTTTTTTAAAAGGTAAACGCATACGTATTTAGATAATTCTTGTTATTTTATACTGTCAGGAATGTGCATGATTCAACACACACATACTCTGTACGTGGCCGTGTCCACAGGTTTCGTGTGTGCCGCGTCGCGCGTACAGGCGTTCCGTACCACCACCACCAGCCGCGACAAAAAATAAGCAAAAAAACAAAAAAATACGTCGGCTGAAAAAATACGGGGTTTCCACCTTTTTATGAAGGCGTCACTACAGTAAACCAACTTCGGCACCTGCTTGCTGCTCCTGCCTGCTATGCTGAAACCAGCAGATCTGCCAGAGCTCTACCAGCGATAGGCGGACTTAAAAGTCTAAAAGCTACGTGAAAAGCGAGTGACACTGTCCTCTGGTGCATACTTCCTGCAGCATATTGCACAAGGTGCAGCACAACAGAATCCTCGGTTGTTGTTGTCGCTGCTGTTGCTCAGGGACCAGGAAACGGTTACGTGCAGGGACATCAACGTTCAGTGTTTGTGTAGCACAGAACAAACCTACTGTAGCTCGCTCGTTGGTGTTGAGCGTAGAACATCGCCAGCACCAACACCAGCATCAACACCAACACCAGCACCAACACCAACACCAACACCAGCACCAGTACCAGCTATTTCGAGCTAGGCCAGCCCCTTCTGCAAAGAATTTGCTCTGTCGGCGTCGTCATTTGAATTTCTGATGTCCCGACCTTCGTCGCGAAATGCGCCTCGCCCGAGAACCCCGGCTCCGCCTTCCAAGAGCTATGAGCGCCCCGAGGCAGAACGGATCATCTCCCACCATGCCGGGACGGTCTTAGAAGATGGCTTGGAGTCTGTCACGGTGAGCGAAGGATTGAACCAGGTTTGCATCGCTTCACGAGCGTGAAAATGAACCAAAGGTGGATTTTGCGCCCGGCACTATTTCCAAGTAGCTTGTCGCGCAAAACGTGGCTGCTTTTTTCTCAGCATGTGTTTGATGTTATATAGGATCTCGAAGGCTTCTGCTACTACTGTAGTGCGTGCGGTGGAGTTCTGTTTCCAGTGACGTTCCTCTTGCATGCGATGCAACTACCATTACTGTAATACTACTGCTGTTGTCGAAATGAAAGCGCAAATAGATTGTGAACCAGAAAGGACAAGCGGCCTGTAGAGTGACATTTGAGATGCTGGGGTGTTGTCTGTGTCTAATGCAACCATAGCCGGACACGACTACAGACGTACGGGTGGTTGTCCCCATCCCACTGAGTTGCCCGTTGACCCCAGTGATGTATGTGCTTCCCCATGGTGCTGATGATGTGGTGTTAGTGATGCTGCTGTCATGCTATGGGATGAGAGTGCGTGACGCTAGTTGCGCCGCGTTTTTACAGGGCTATCGTAACTCTTTTAACTCTTGCAAGAGGCGTCTTAGCCTCTCTTCGAGGTGTGGGGGGATCCATACGAAACCTCCTTTGTGTTAGTTTCGAATAGCCGCATCTTCGATCCCCCTTCCGATTTTTGGATGTTTCGTTGGCATCCTTATATGTCGTGTGATCTACATCTACGATTAGTCAGGGTGGGCTAATGTTATGGAGTCTCATACGGCGTACGTATTCGTAGGATATAGATTGATGTGAATGTAGGTCATTCGTGGTATGGGTTCGTAGATGATGTGATGTGAAGCTTCTGACAGGCGTATATACGAGAATAAAAGGGACTAGAGAATGAGCGGCACCCCTGCCCCCACGGCGGTGGCGCCACGGTGAAGCAAGATGTTTCCAGATACAAAATAAAAAATACAAAGGACACCAAGAAATAAACTACGCAGTTTGGAGTTGGGGTTTAAATACGATGGCTGAAGTGAGCGATGTCTGCAATCATGATATTCGTTCAGGCCCGCCTTTGTGACAATCGGTGTTTTTTATCGGATTTAGTCGTAAGCACACAGGCCCTTGGTGGTTAATAGTTAACAGCAGTAATAGCTGCAACAGAGGTGAAATACTGTCGTTTTTTCTCAAGCGATATTTTATCTGTTTTGACAAAAATAAGAAAACGCGGCGAGCTAATTTGCTGGGTGACGTGTGATGAGATAATAAGAAAATGCGGCGAGATTTGCTAGGCGAGACACTGCTTCTGTGTGTTTGCTAGCATGAAGTGGGAAAGGTGCCATAACAACAAAATGCAGAGGCCAGCAACAGGCACTGGTAGGTGATGTGGGAGGCCTGGCAGTCTGGATTCAGTGACAGAGGTTGGTACTTTGTCGTGAACGTTGGCTAAATGGACGGAGAAGTGCAAGGGCGACCGCTGCGCTGATGGTCATATCTGGTAGACTTGAACACACGTTTTTTCTTGGCGAACACGCGTGTGTGTACGCGTATTCGCTAGAAGGAGGTAGCAACGCTGTTGTGCTGAGCTGAGCAACGCAGATGCCTACAATCGGTAGAGAGGGGCTCGACAGGAGCTGTTGTGCCGAGTTGAGCAACGCAGATGCCTACCATCGGTATAGGACGGCTCGACAAGTAGGAGGCATGCAGGAAGGCGTTTTGCCTTGCCGTCTGATTACTGCCTGCTGTCAGTCTGTCTACTGCTGCTGTTTGCCTTGCCGTAGTAGTAGATGAACGGACGGGTGTCTGTTGTTGTGGTCTCTGTACATCCCCTCGTGTGTCGGGATCAATGTGTACTGTCGGCGTTGTCCTGTAGATTTTGGCGAACGTGGCGAAGGAGGGCCGACCTGAGCGTTGTTCTGTACCGACCTGCCGTCTAAAAGACAGTGTAGCACATGCAGCCGTGCGGACAGAAGCATATTTTGGAACAAAAAACTGAAAAGAAAAAGAAGAAAAAAGCGGGGGGGGGAAAGTGGGCATAAAAAATTAACTCTATTTTCAAGTTGTTTAGAGGGCATCAAGGCTAGCTATATTTGATTAATAGATATTCGAGACGTACCTCGAACATCCCCCCATCTGCCACTGTCTTGCTTCCCGTGTTCTAATGCTTGCAGATGAATGAGGTATAACGAACCTATGAAGAGAGAGCTTATTACCCAGCACCTACTACCCTGCATCCCTCGGGCGCTCCACACATGTTCTTGTTTTTATAAGCACCTCTTTCTATTCGCCGTCGTCGTCGATTTGGTTTATTGAGGCCCCTTTTTAATTTTGACCTAGTACGCTCAAGCAATGAACAACGCATTGTTCAAATTGTCATTTTTTTTATTCAGGCGCCTTGCTGTATTCTCCTACGACGCGCTCTGCGTCGTTGTCAGTTGTGAGGCATATTCCAAGTCTTGAACAGCAGTCAGCAGCACCGGCCCGCTCTGAGAAAATTAGCATACTGCAGTATGATGCCATAGAAAGTATACAACTCATTACACCTCAACAAGAACTCTTTTACTATATTTTTTTGTATATAGTAATCGTCTTGGGATAGCTTTCGTTGATAAGGTACGCGCGTCAGCGCAGAAACCTTGCATGACACGAGCTGTACCGTATCATACTCGAGTCGTAACTAACATGTACACGACAGACGAGCAGAGACTGGGAATTGGGAACGTCACCGACTATGGCACATACAAAAGTGTTTACCTCTTTTTCATCAATTGACCGATGCTGGCCCCGAGCTACTCCTGACTTCGGGAGTGTAAGTGCGATCAGTTCGTTTCTTCGCCAAGACGCTCGAAGGCATCCTAATACATGCCTTTTCGCGGTTCGGGAGGCGTTTAAACGCACTTTGCCCTGTGTATTTCGGGCGTACATTCGCGCTTATATCGCATTTTTTCAACACGCCTTGCGGCGCCTGTTGCGCTGCGCGCAACAGAGGCTAGACCACTAATGTATGCCCTCATCGAGAGTCAGGACAGCAGCAGCCTTCCTTGTGGTGGTGTTGCTTGTTGCGTGAGAGGAGACGGGTGTCGTGTCGATCAAACATGTACCGCTTGCTTGTACACCGTGCTCCGGTATATGCACGATATTAGGTGGAGATCAGGGAAGAACATCATGCAGCAATCAGTGCAGCTTTCAAGAATGAGGGAGGGGGATCACGACTGGGCCTGAAGTCGGTGAAGCGAGCCCTTCTCAGGTAAGCGTTACAATGGCTGTATTCACGCCCCTAAAGCACCTGCATCAAGTATAGTATTGCATGTACAACAAGCAGATTTTTGTGAATCGCTATCTGGTCCGGCCGTTGACGTACAACAAGTAGATTTTTGTGTATTGCAATACTACAGCAGTTGCGGTATTTCGTTGTTGGTGGAAATGTCTTGCCACCTTAGTGTCTTCGGCCGACGTGCGAGAGTGCACACTGGGCGGTCGAAGACTTGGAAGAGCTTCGGACGTAGACGGGTGCTACGATAGAGGTAGCACTTTTTGGCTTTTTTGGTTTCTGAATGACGTGGCTCCTTAACCCAAAATCGTCGGAAACTCCTTGCTTTTCAGTCCGATTTTATTGTATACCTAGGTTATGGGTTTGTTCATCGGGTTGCACTTTCAGTTTATTCAAAATCAGTTGGTGGGTGAGATTCAGAGCCCCCTCAAGTGAGCATCCCCAGAAAAAAACGGGCGCACCTCTATCGTAGCATGTGTCCGTAGTACTCCTGTGCATACCTCTCTGTTGCATTTGAAGAGAGTATAATTAGGCAATCGAAAGCATCGTAGCTCGGCACGCAGACCAGACACACAGCTTCTTGCCCCGCCGCAAGCTTGCTTGTTCGTGATGTGGCTTTCTTGGTGCACAGACGCCTGCGCAGCCAAATTCCTTGTACTTTCGTGCAAGCACACCAGGCACGACGAAACGAATTAATGATGCACTTTCTGTGGTCGTGGCTCCGTCACGTCGCCGCCTCTCTCAACTATTACGGGGGACCATAGTAAATAGGACCAAATTTCGTTAGCAGAAATAGGTAAATATATAGGTTTTTGTGTGTACCGTAGGTTCTATTTACTATGGTCTCCCGTAATAGTGTCTGAAGTTGCTGCTATTGCTGTTGTTGGTGGTGTTGTTGTGCAGTGCTGGCCTCAAGTTAGACGACGCCCTTTTCCAGCGTCTCGTGGAGGGCCGGTGGGAGGACGAAGAAGGGCCTGACGGGGAGGGCGTAGACTGCGACGGTTTCGTGCGCATCTACAGCGCTGTTCACACCCCGGCCACCACGTTCGGACGGCACCTCAGAAAGGCGGCCGGGCGCGGAGACGAGGAGCTCGGTGAGGAAGCACACCACCAGCGGCGGGGGTGAAGGGTGTGGGAAACGAGTGTGATTGCTAACGAAAGCTAAGGCGTGTCGTTGGATTTGGCAGGACTGGCAGGGAAAAGCGTGTCTTTGATTGCTGCTCCTACATTAGCTCCGTTTTAGTCTACAGTGTGCGCGTGGGTGCTCCCGGTATAGAACGTTTGACTTGCTCGCAATGCCTGTTGTAGTGACTGCTTTGTCGGGCCTCTGTGGGGCTTAGGAGTTCGCTTGCTCGTGATAAGCATGTGTTCGCATGCCCGCCACCGAGTGCCGCACAGGGGCCGAAAGGACGCGGCAGTGAACCCTCGTCCTAAACCACGATCTCTCTTCGCCCCGGCACGAGATGCACCGCCTGCAGAGCTTGCGGATTCACCGTCATTGTGGCCGCCCCTCCACTCTATTCTTCATCTCACTATTTTTCATCTCACCCTTATTTTGAAACCCGTTCTTCGCTCGAACATGCAGTACGAGAGCTGGTCCTTCGGGGTTGCAATCCCAACACCGGCTCTGGCACTGGGGAGACGGCTCTCCACACCATGGCCGCATTCGGACACGTGGACTGCGCAAAGGCGCTCAAAGCGCTTTGCGCGAAGGAGCTGATTTTGCAGCCGAGGGACAAGGTGCGGCGCTCGGTGGCAGCCCCCCCCTGCCGCAACTCGCGTGCTTTGCGGAGGCACCAGAAAATGCCTGTTTTTTTGTCCGTGTGGGTTTTGTCGATGCCTGGTTCCTTGCGAGCGTCCGAATATCGAAACGCTGATTGCAACCACAAGAAAGGGGTGTGAAGCGTACTGTTCTATCTTTTGTTTTGGTGTTTGACGTGTGGAATGGAAATTGCGTAGAAGCAATGTTAATCTCGCTGTATGAAGCTGGGGCGGGATTACTTAACGGGGCCCAGAGTGCCGCAGCCCCTGTCGCTAGCCAGCACGCGAAACTAGAAAGGGTGGCTCAACTGTAGTCAAGGATGAACAAAAACAATATACACGGTAGAGCAAAATGTAGTACTACAAAGGTCAATAGTAGAAGAATTTTCTGCCCATGCGGCTGTACGCTTGCGCCGGTCATTTCGATCAACTATAGTAATTGAAAATCGCTCTCGAGTTGTACTTTGTGTTGCGTAGCGTATCGCCGAGCTGCGTGCGCGCAACATTCCATGAACTGCTTTACTAACATGAGGGCGGTTTTTGGGGTGCTCTGAAAATGTTTGGGCGCGCAGGCGGGATGGACGCCGCTGATGGTTGCGTCGGGAAATGGACACACGGCGTTCATGCGATTCCTTCTCGACGACGGGTGTGATCCGTGTATTGCCAGCGAAAGCGGTGAGTGCGAACTAGTCGGGCGCGTACAGGGTTTATTTCAGAGTACAGCGTTACGTAGTAGCTTGTATTATCGTTTCATCGATGAAGAGCCTCTACGTCGATGATCCATTTTTTTTGCCGTCAAGGATTTAGGGGGGTGGGTGTTTATTCCTCGGAAGGTATAACTGTCATCCGATTTCCCAGTCGGCTGGGCTCTCTGGCTGCCGGTGTATACGCTGATAGCCTCTCCTCTGGCGGTCCGACAGCTCTCACGGGGTTCCCTAGGATTACATTGTTCGCTGAACGAGTACTACATGCGTTATCGTTAGTCTGACTGTCGTCCATCGTTGCCATCACGTTTCCCATGGTTTTACACATGTGCTTCGATGGGCGTCACCAGGGCGGACGGCGATGCACCGTGCTGCTGCGAAAGGGAGGGACAAGGCGCTGAGACTTCTACTATCGAAAAAGGTCAAGGTGAGCTCAAGGACCATGTACCAGCCCCCCCTCCCCGCCCGCAAACATCCCTTGGTTGAAGTAGAACTCCGCATGACCTTCTGCGGATCCTGTGCCGTTTCATTCTGCCGTCTTGACGACACCTTTGCCTAGCACAGTGCTCCGAGGGTGAACGGTATAGTGTTTTTTGTTCCGATAACGGTGCAGAGCTTGCCATTGGTAGACTACCGTAAACCAGACGGCTGATACCTGAAAACCCGTTCGCATGTCGCACAGAAGAAATATTTCCTGCTTCGAGTGGTTTCTGCCAGGCGTTTTACAGTTGTCGCTGCGACGAATTGAAGTGCACCCCAGAGTTTATTCGAGGTTCGCACAAACGGCTGGCATACTTGCGCTGCAATTTCGTTTCAGCCGCCTGACGCTGGCTCTTAAAAACAGGCCGATGCTTGCGCTGGTTTGGAATCGAGTCAGTCCCCTTGGTCTATATATCGTGGCGGCTTCGCCGCCGCAATGCGCCGTCGGAAGTTGTGTGTTACGCAGAAGTGATTTGCTTCCTGCTGTATAGACCGCTTACTTATTGGGGGCCCTCCGGCCACGACGCACGAATGCCCATGGCATATTTGTTTCTGGAAGTCGTGGATAGTTTGCAACAACGGTTGATGGTTGCTCTCCGGCTTGGTGTTGATTGTTGTTGCCCAGCCGCCATTATTGTTTCAGCATTACGGCTGGTTTCAATGCCTCCACTGGCAATTTCCCGTTCGCCGGACGTGTTACCCACCCTCCCGACATTGCTCTTCACAGGCTGACTGCAGAGACAAGTGTGGGTACACGCCGCTCCACTTGGCTGCGATGCACGACGAAGCAGCAGCAATGGGGGTGCTGCTGGAAGCAGGGGTGAGTTCGCAATTTCGGATTTGTTGGGCAACACCACCGGCGGCGGACGCCTCCAGGGCTACCCGTCCCGCTTGCGATGTGCCCGTTCACGTGTCTGTGAGTTTGAGGCCAGGAAGTTAACCCTGTTGACTACTGCAAAAATTGTCCGACTCCATTTACAAGCAGTTTGGCCCAAAAAACGTGGGCTCAGTTATTATTAATATTAATAGTTGTATGACAGCGTTCAAAAAAATGTGTACGCGTTCGACATGACCCGCACCGTTCGGGTGATACGTCAGGCAGCTTGCCCCTTACTTCTGACATACCTCGCTGTCTCCTCGCCGTTCTGTCTGCGTGTTTGCTCCAATGCCATAGGCGGATGCCGAAGCTAAGGACATTCTTGGATATCCGCCGAGGCATTTCTGCAGCGATCGGTTATGGCAAAAGCTGGTCGATGAGCGGGGGGGGCGAGGGGGGGGGAGAAAATAATGCGGGCGATGACACCGCACCTGGTCGCGGGTGACTCTAAGGGCTTGAATTATGAGATGGCCGTGTGTGCAAACGCACCTCCTCTCCGCTCGCGGGACATTTTTATTTTTTCGGTTTGTGTTTCGTGCCACTTAATATGTGCTGTATGAGCGTTACACAGCTTGGGGGGAGCTCGAAGTCTGACGACGCTTTTCAATGGTGACAGCCTGAAAAAATAACACATCACAAAATAAAACGAGCTGCAGGCAACTTTACAGCTGTACAGAGTTCAAATCTGAAAAGCGTCTACTGCGTTTTGGGGACATGGACAGGTTATGAACACAAGCCAGAAAAAACGTTAGACTGAACTACGTTCGGCTGCATGATACACTTCGAGCACCTCGTGCCAGGTACACAACTAGATCTATTTCTCCCCGAATACACAGGTGGCCATTTGCGTTGGTTGCGGTGGCAGGTTGGACAACCTAATAGACCTACCGAGATTTGAGGTGGTCCATAAATTACAACGTGCCTCGTACGTTGCGTTACCTTGGGAACGTCGGCCCAACGTATGATACTGAGGTTGGGTTTTCGCGACAACGTGCCGCAACCAAGGCAAACGGCCATTTGTGTAGCGACACACAACTACTGCGGTGGACGGAGCAGCGATCTCTGCCAGCAATCAACCGTGAAGCCACGGAACAGGACGATGCTGCTACTGCTACGATTTGTCCTATCTGCGTTGCGTACGTTGTGCGTGGTATGATGTAATCGACAACACTACAACACTGCTCTTTTGTGCCTGGTTTTGTGTGTATATCTGTGCGCATATGTATTTCCGGGGATACCAGATCCACATCCCTTGGTTTCCATTACTACGTAAATCCCTCCAAAACATACTGAAACCCATTTTCAAAACATGACAAAGGCAATGACAAACGTGAGGCGAGAGGCGAGAGAACGACACTGCTGCTTCAACACGTGCGACGTCGCGCTAGTGGCTGGAATCACCTGCCTGACCCTGGGACGCTGCTGCGTAGGAACCTAAAACAGAGGAAGAGCTAGACTGGAGCTAAGCGGAGGTCGCTCGAAAGCTAGCGTTGCTACTGCTACGTGCTGGTGTGGTGCTGTGCTGCTGTCCTGTGTGTCGTAACCAAGCGGAGCCAATGGTGCACTGGTCGGCTGTGCTGCTCGGCGCCGCCGGTTGCCAACAAGCGGGCGGTCTCGCCTTCGCCCCAAGGGCAACAGTAGTAACTCCATGCCAGCATGCACTCCGAACGCCGTCAAGAGCGATAGCGAATGCTCACGGCAGCAGCTGTGCGGTGCTTCCTCGCAGCAGGTGTCGACGTGGTGGAGTCTGCCTTATGAGCGATGATGCTGATTCATCAACTGTGGCGGAGTTGCAGCACTTGACACAGGGCAGTAGCCAGGAGGATGATGAGACGTACTTCTCCTCTAGCGAGGACTTGGCAGCAGCGGGAACAACACCTGCTGTTGTTGCCGACGGCGATGCGGCGCCTGGTGGTGAGGGCCGAAACACGAAAAGGCGAAGAAGAGACAACGAGGATGGTGCAGCAGCGAACGTTATCTCGACGTTGGTATCCGAGGAGGACAACAACGCGCCGATAGACTGGATCCTGTCGCGCCGCCTCCCGATGAACAGCCGACGGTTCTACCGCAAAGCCCTCGAGACCGGGAAGGTCAGGGTCGACCGGAAGAAGGTCAGGCGCTTCGTCCGCGTCCGGAGTGGTGCGACAATCTTCGTCGACTTAGGGCCCTCCTTCTCCTCCTCCTCCTCCTCGTCTTCCTCCGGGGCGGACACCGCCACCCCCCAGCGGCGAAATTTCCTGTTCCCGGAGCACTTGCCGCGGCTCCGAGTGCTGTTCGAGGACGAGCACTTCTTCGCGGTGATGAAGCCCGCGGGCATGGTGTGCCAGCCGTGCGAGGCAGCGGCGAGCGGGACGGTGCTGCACGGGCTGCTGCACCACATGATCCAGACGAAACAGGCGGAGGAGGGGGACCTGGCGGCGGCGGGGACGCTGAGCCAGGGGATCGTGCAGCGCCTGGATAAGAACACGAGCGGGATCATGATCGTCGCCAAGGTAACGTTAACGTTTCTCCTTCAAGATATCGTAAACGCGGTGTTAACTGTGCACCATACCGTAACCACTGACCCATACATAGTCAGCGCTGACTATGGAAGAGTGGTTATGGTGCACGTTTCGCAAAGGCACAATCCGGGGTCCGTCTGGCTGCTAAGCACTTTTAACACAAGGTGTACGGTATAAATATACCTATGATAGTCCTTAAAAATTCTGACACTTTTCTTCGGCCGCGGAGCCCGGCCGCCTCCGACCGC
>JBBMKB010096429.1:0-10771 GCA_037833945.1 Alaria marginata | reverse complement strand
CCCCCCCCCCCCCCCCCCCCCCCCCCCCCCCCCCCCCCCCCCCCCCCCCCCCCCCCCCACCCCCCCCCCCCCCCCTCAAACGAAAGGCTACGTGTGAACGACAGGCTACGGGCGGTTGGGTTGGGTTTTCTTGTGGAGCTTTTTTTCCATGGGTTGGTGGCGGTGTGGTATCATGATTTGTTGTGGAGGACTCAATTGAAGTGGACTGTTTGATGAGTGCGCGTGGGTGTTTTTTCTGAACAAGGCGTTGAGTCCTCGCGGGAAGCGAATTTTGGTGAAATAGACCTCAGGGTCAGGGCCGGTGGGTGGGCGGGTGGGGGCCGGGGCACGATCGATCCCCGTTTGTTCGTCTTGCTGTGCAGCGTGGTTTTGTTTGCTGTCTTATTTCCCCTCCTTTCCAATATCGTTTAGACTTTTGACACTTTTACCGTGCACAATTTGCCCTCTACCAATTCCAAGTGGTTCGGACTCCAAACGTGGATGCAAGCAGTAGTGCTGAAGGGGTAATAACTCTGTTTCATTTTTCGTTTTTTGATGTTTTTCAGGTTGACCCGTCGGGCTCACCGCGCACGTTCCACACGGACGGGAAGCTGTTCGGCCTCTCCTTTAAAGAAAACTGGTGAGCACACCCCCAAAAGACCCCCGCTCGCCGTATCTCACGATTTTGTTTATGCTTGTGGTGTTGTCCGATCTCATGTTTTTGTTTTTGTTGTCTTTTGCGCGCAAGTTTAGCCTCCTTTGCGGCAAACTACACCCCGCGTCGAAGAGGAAATTGTAGTTGTGTGAAGTTCGAGTATACCGTAGTTGTTTTTCAGATGTGCGTGCGTGATGGTTGAAAACCCGCCTTCAGATGCTCATTTTTTTCGCATTTATGGTGTAAAAAAAAATGTATTTCCTGTTGAACCAGCTCTGCCGATGTAGACGATAAACCCCATTTTTTCGTGCCCGACTCCCTTTTTATTTGTAGTGAAGGTTCTATGGCGAAAAAAACAAATCGGCATGACACGTAATATAGGACAACAGACAAAGGGAATGCCGCTCCCCGCCGTTCGAAATAAGAACACGAAATCGGCATAAACACTATTCACGGGGGATCAGAGTGAATAGGACCTCCGGTGCACACAAAAACATATATAGTCCACTGTCTTTGCTAACAATATTTGATCCTATTTACTATGGCCCCCCGTAATATTAATACCAGGTATACGTATCCTATATAGGACAATAAAGAATGCCGCTGCTCCCTTTGCGCGCTGTACCCGTCAGACGTGATTTTGTAAAAAAACTACCAGCATATTTATAGTCGATGCAAATTAACGCGATCGAATTGAACGACAGGTACGTGACCGGGCAGTCGACCGATCCTGGGGCTGAGTTCGTGTTCGTCCAATACAAGGGGCACACCCTCCAGGGCAGCTACGATGGCGGATTCGTTTACGCCAGGAAACCGTTCCTGCCTAGCGCGGCTCTGGCGAAGGTCTCGAGGGTGGCACGGGTGAGAGAGAAAAGAGAGAGAGAGAAAGAGAGAGAGAGAGAGAGAGAGAGAGAGAGGGAGAGTTGTATTTGTCTTCAATCGTCCATCTTGGCCCCTTTCCAACTCCGAAACGTACTATGCTCTATTCCCAAGCGTTTTGTCACCGAGAAGTGGATGGAGTGCTTCCGGGGTAATCGTAACACTCTATTTATTGCGGTATACGACATGGACTTTTTGCAGCGCTTTGAAGATGCTCACACTGACCTGGTCATCTTGACGTGTTTTACGTACCGCAGGAGCACGGCATCGACCCCGACGCGATGCTGCCGATCGACAACACCTGCTCGTTGCGACCGTCACTCCCACGAGCCGGCGACACGACGGCTATGAACGCCTTTGAACGGTAAGAGAACAAACAAAGATGGCAATTATGTCCGCATGAAAGGGTAAACAACACCTCATTTTCTATAATACCACTATCGAGTTTCAAATGTGCCGGGCCTGATCCCCCCAACCCCTCTCTGTCTCTTCCCTCGTTAGCCACCTCAGCAGAAAACTACCCACTCCTTCCTTTTCAACCAAAAATGCGCTTGAAGCGATGCTAAGCGGCGCCCTCTGCCTCTACTACCCGAGAGAGTGCAGTACCCATCACCCTATTCGTTATCGCCCAATACTGTGGGGAGGATAACGTCAGCCTCGACGTAAAGGCCAATAACTGAAGCTTTTTAGCAAAACATCCGCCCTCTCCTTTTCTGCCTAAATTGTGCGGTATGCATGCTGAGCGATCCCCCCCCCTTAACCCCCCTGTCCTGTCGTTCCGTGTCTTGGTTCGCTGGTATTAACTCCATCAGAGTGCACCTACGTTTTTGGGGTCACAAACTACTTGGAATAAGAGTGGGGAAAAAATGCAGTGGCTAATGGGTTAAATCTATCTTAGAACCCAGAGCACATGATGATGATTGTGACGATGAATTATATACTTACAACAGTGATGATGGTTATCGTTGTGGTGATGGTGATGATGACGTTCCTCACATGTGCTACCTCTTTTCGCTCGCAGGTTCAAATACGAAGCTTCGTTTGTCTACGACCTCATGGAGTGGGTGCACCCGGGGACCATCCACAAGTACGCTTCCGCGGACCAAAACAATAACGGGGAATCGGCGCAAGCTGTCACCGCTACTACCGTAGCAAACGCGGGGTCACGAGGGGCTTCCTCGTCCTTGAAGGCGGGACCAATCAACGGGGACGACGGCTAAACCTCCGTTTTCAGTTGATTTTAAGGAAGGAGATAAGTGATTTTACTCGAGGTCAGGCGTTTTCGTATGCGGCTATCATAGGCGTGTGTGTTTGATCGGTCGTTGCTATGTTGGAGGCAGCAACTCGTCTTCGCGACAAGTGTGTGCGCGATCGTTGTTATTTTTTGGGCATTCGGAGATTTTTGCGTAGCTTGTGTGTGCGATCGATCGACCCGGTGTTATTTTGGGCAACTCGAGATCGTGCGGCTGTTTTAAACGCACGCACGGTCGTGCTCTTTAGACGTGTCTTGGGAGTCACTTGTGCGCTTGGGCACATGAAAAAAAATCCCTTCCAGGAAGGAGCGTTGCTGCATGGCGTTTTGGGGAGTCGCGCGCGCCTTTTTTTTGCCGAGATGTTTCTTGTTTCGTAGGTGTACTTTACATCCTGCCGGGCTATTCAATGCAGCGGCGGCTCCTGACGACCATTCGTACGGGACCTTCTTTCCGAACGGAACCCGACGTTTGTTTTGGCGTAGGAGCGTGGGGTGGTCGTTGTCCGTTGGGAGAATGCGGCGGAATATCCGAAATTGCGGCGGAATGTCCGAAGTTGGTTGAGGCGATCGGACACGATGCCTTTTCTTTCTACTGCAAAAATGACTCAACTCTAACTTTAAGCCCTTTGTCTCCCGAACGGGGGTAGAGCCCCTTCAGACCTGCACCGTCGCTTTTGACGACGAACTACTTTGAGGTTAGAGTTGTACTTTTTCTGCTGTGGGAAGCAGTGGAGCTTGCTTGCTTCACGTTGGTAGCTGTAACTCTTGGCTTTGTTGTTGATGTTGGCAGCCTTAGATCTGCACAGCGGACTGGCACGACCGGGGCTGGATTTACGCATGCATGCAGGCATAGCATGTGCCCGACGGTATATTGTCTCGAAAGGGTCAAGACGCTGTTGGACGCGACCGTAACGCTTTTTCCTACTGCAAACATGATCCTACACTATTTCCAAGTAGTTTGTCCCCTACACCTTCGGTCGGTGAAGGTCTGCAGAGATTGAGCTCTGCAACTCCCCTTTGCCTTCGAATCCTTTTCTGCTTGACGGGCCTCCCGTGCGACGGGGGAGTCAAGTCTCTTCGCCTCCTCCAGCCGCAATAAACGTTCCTGTTAGGGACAAACAACGTGAAATCAGATTTGAAACGTTTTTGCACATGGCATTCGCAAGGCTTTGTGGTAAGGGTGGGATGCATACTTCGTTCGAAGAGGGGCGGGAGTGATCGACATTTTTCTTTCACTATGGAATTATTGCAACCCGCGACGTATGGTGATGACGACGAAGGTGCCTCCTGCGGGTATTGTCGGAGTTTCACGTGTTGTTTCAGGGCGGCCGTTCGATCGACGCTTTTGATCCCGGGCTGGTTTGCTAGACCGGCAACAAAGCTTACATTTTTTTTTTTTTCTCGACATACATGGTGTAGGATGTCGGGTGTGTGATGATTGTTCTTTGTAGCCTTTGTTTGTGTAGTATTAGTGGTGCACGTTTTGTTTTCGTGTCCTCACGGTTGATGTTGCTAGCGCGTGGTCATACGAGGTGGAAGGTCACGTTCAACGTTATTTTATTTTTTTAGAGGTCGGCAGGGGAGGAGGGGGGGTGGAGGAAATCTTGTCCCGTTTCATTGGAACAGCAGCAGCAAATAGTAGCAGAGCGATGGGAGATAATTAATCAATGATATGGTGTGGAGCCAGGGAGAGTTAGGTGCGGGTTGCGCCGGGCGGGCAGTGTGGAACACCGCCTTCCTTTTTGTTGGAGACTCGTACCATGAGAAGGAGAAAATTAGAGTATAGACTGCCACATTATGTTATTTTCTTGGTTGTTTTGGGCGTTTTTGTGTTGTCGATGCTGTTGTGTGGCAGTATCTTCTAGCGCGGGCAACAATAGGGGTAGAATTCCGGCTGGGTGCAGCTGCCCGGCCTTAACATACACTAAAACTGTGGGTGATACACGTTTTTATTTCGGTGTCATGCCAGCTGTGGAAAACGCCGCGGGACGCCACAGCAGGGACAATGAAAAGTGATGATGCGGTTTTCGCACGCCAAAAAATATCGTTGGTCTTGTCTGTCTACAGTAGTTTGGCGGTGGGCTTTTGACCTCTGCGCCTACCCTCGGTGCAAACATATTTTGTACCAGCAAAGGAGAGGAGCTTCTGCCTATTATAGTGTACGTCGTACTTTTTAGTAATTTGCTTTCACTTCCTCAGTTTACTGGGGTTCTCTATATTGATGAGTTGCCATTCATCCAGATACTATTAGATGTACTGAGTTTCTAACATCTCCAAGCATACCATGGGTCTCTATAATAAGCTAAAAGTTGTTTGTTTTCCGCCCATCCGTCCGTTTGACCCTAAAAATACATCCTTTCACTTACTACATACACCGACTCGTACTACTCGGCACCCAAATCCCCAAGTCTTAGATTTAATGATAGGGATTATGCACCCGATTATCTTCCGGTTCTAAGTCGTTCTGTGACGACGCACACAAATAAACACTGCGGTCAACTGCCGGCCTCTCGCGCCTCCTTCTTATGCCCTCGCTCCCCCTCGGCTCCCGGCGCCGCTCTGACCACTTGTACCCTGGCTTCGGCGTGCAGCCTGTCCCTGCTCGTGGTGCCCTCTCGTAAACTGACTGCTGCGAGTGCGTATCATCGCGTTTGGTGCTACGCGTCCTTGCGATATGGCAAGAAAGGTGCCGCCTTCTTCCCTCTTCTTGCGGTAGCACCGAACCGAAGTAAAAAATTTTGTGCAACCCAGGATGTACATGGTGATATACGTCAAACAAGGCTTCTACTCGTGCAGAGCAGTCCGCTGCACGTACATGGTGATATACGTCAAACAAGTCTTCTACTCGTGGAGAGCAGTCCGCTGCTGCTGTTGTACAAAGTGTACCAGGGTATCTGTGATCTATATCATGGGCGATGCGTCACGGCCGTTAGATATTTATGTTTTCGCCTCTTTAGACTTTTGACTCACCGCCATATCTATGATGTCAGCGTATCACGCAGTGGAACGGACAGAAGCAACACCCCAGGCCACCAAATTGGTGCACCCCCCCCCTCTTGCGCGGCAGAGGCAAGATGGACCAACCTCTGACCATAAAAGGCGGGTAGGTGCAGCGCAGCCGGCGACATGATAGCATGCGCGTAAAAGTCCGCTCGGGAGTTCATGAAATTATTGGGGAGTTATTATTTGAGTGTGCGGAAGACAGCAGTTCACAGCGGTTCACCTCGCGGAAGCAACACATTTGGGCCTTATGCTTGCCGGCTGTGAACCACTGGTGAAGCGCAGTGGATTTCGAGCCACGAGTTTCGAGGTATATATATCAGCTGAGGTATACGCGTGTACGGGTGTACGTAAATGTCAAAAGTCAAAAGTCCTCCAGGGAGTTCCATAATTCCTGTTGGCGTTATTGTTCGGGTGTGCGGAAGAGTTCAGCGCGCGGTAGCCGACCGCACGGAACAAGAGGGCAGGAAGCAGCCACTTGTACCTCTGTGCGTGCCAGCTGTGAATCATGAAACACCGGAGCCAAGGGGCTGGAAGCAGGGTGGTGTCACCTAGGAGCCATCGATCTGACCCAGACACCTCCCAACACCCTCGTGCTGGGCAAGCGAGGTGTGGATTGACCTATGATTTTGTTGCGACCAAACAATATTGACGTTGGTGATATTTAGATTGCTGCTGTACCCTTCGGACGTATTTTTGTCGAGGTGACCTCCCACCCAACGTGCTGCGCTGCTGGGCTTATGAGAGAGACAATATATCACGCGCCTGGTGCGTTAGGCTTGTTTCTTACGTGTTTTCTCCACGTTGTTGGTTGTGCCGTAGCACACAAGTCCAAGCTCAGACCACTCAGCAGATAGAGCAGACGATCTGTGATCTGCACATCTGTATCCACTCGGAAGTCAGCCTTCCTATGATAGCATGCTACATGTGGTTGAAGACCGCCTGGTACTACTCTGTCCAAAGTGCGTCGGATCGAGGGGAGTGCATGCGGCTTTGAGATCAACGATAATAGTACAGTAGTACGGGCAGTCTACAGCTTTAATAACCATGACACGTCACAGCAGTTGCCAAGCGTACACAGTTAGTTATGAAATATTATCGGCCGTCCATCGATCCCGCTGGCTCTACTTACCGGTCCTGTTGTAATTGCGGTACTTTTATAAGGCGTATTGCCTCTTATGTACACAGGTACTATTCGGCTATTAGGCGAGTACGGTTATAAGGCGACTTCAAGCCGCTTGTCGCTACAGCCGTACATACGTCAGGCGACTCGCCCTACACGTAGGTATCGTAGGTACTATTTGGCCGTGTGGCGAAGCTACAACTAACTGCAAGACTTTATTGAGCGCTAACTTTGACGATTGGAGGTGCGACGGCACTTGCGTTCGACCGTGTGCCCCCGTCGTGCATCTGCTCGCAAGCTTGACGCCCAGCTCAACAGCGTTTCATCAGGATCGTCTTCGATAGAGCGCAGCTGTGGAGCGATACACAGTACCTGATAAATCATCAGAAGTCCGGTGGTGTTTTTTATTTGATTTGACTGTTATCGTCTTAACTTACTGCATCGTTAACCATGGGTACTATTAATAACTCACTCGCGCTATGTAGATATGAACATAGTATAACATCAGCCGTCGATGTATAGTCAACTAACTGAGGGTTTATTTTCGGATCGCCCGCAATAAAAACGTTGTCGCATTTTACCTGGCGTCTATTTATATGTGTCGTTATTTACCTATGTCTACTCACTCTTATATGACGAAGCACCCAGCTTTGGGCTCCGAAAGTTGGAAAAAGGGGCATATAGCAATCCCTCCCTGGTGACATTTTGTAAAATTATTTCAAATACGCCAGCTGTGAGTTCGATCAAATTAATAGTCGATACTCATTTTTGCAAGCTGCGTGATACTCCGGCCGTGCTTTTTTCCAGATGTTTTCCTCTTTCAAGGTGTAGGTCAATGACTCCCCCGGATGCTGCCAGGGTGAGCAGAACAATTTTACCAATGGCAGTATAAATCCATAATTTATCTAAATGCATTTCAAATACTTCAGCTTTGAGTTCGACCAGTTGATTGGTCGATACTCACCTTTGCAAGCTGCACGTACGATACTTCGGCGAAGCGTTTGTCTGGATGTATTCCTCTTTGAGGATATATACCTGGAAGTTCAGTGAAGTAAATGTCCCGAGTCGTAATTGTTTTGTTTCGAAACGGTGATGTTTTGTCGCCAATTGTGATTTTTCGTTTTTCGCTTTCGTTTACCAATGACCCGTGCATAACTCACAACTGCCTAAGAGAAGGGTGACATACTTGGATCTAGAATGTGGTCATTTTGTATAAAAATGAAGAGGACACTTGAGATGTGAGATCGAAAATTTCGTATAACCCCGTCTTTGCAAGCTACGTGGGATACATACTGCGATCGCGCGGGGTGTGCCTGTCCTCATGAAGAAAAATAGTAGCAGAAGGTATTGGGATCGATAATAGTTGTGCGTGGACAACCAACCACTGCACCCCTGGCGCTTTTCGCTCGGGATTTGTTCCGGACGGCAGCCAACCTTATCTTAACCCTAACCTTTAACCCCAAACCTAACCCTAAGGTGCTTTTCGTTTTAGGCCTTTGATGTTTTTTTCTCGGATGGGTTTTTTGTTCTTCAGAATCTTCCCCTATAATAGTCGATCGAAAATAGTTGTGCACCGACAACTGCGTCACCCTCGGCGCTTTTCGTTTGGACTTTTAGTCTGGCGGCAGCTAAGCTACCCTAACCCTAACACAACCCCAGCTACGGGTAAAAACGAAGGCGTGATAACCTAGCATCACCCTATATATCCCTAACACAACTCCAGCTACGGGTCAAACGAAGGCGAATAACCCAGCATCACCCTATATCCCTAACCGTATCCCCAACCCAGCTACGGGCCGAACGAAGGCGAGGAAGTGCCGAAGTGGGACAAGCGTCTTTCGTTCCGCGGGCAGCCGTACCGCTACGCTCACCATCAAAATGGAGTCATGGGCCACTTTCAGGTGCGATACTGCCACTGATTCTTGTCGCTTCCACTCAGTTGTGGTCCCGCTTAGTGCGGCGCCCTTTAACCCCTTTAGAACCCCGAACCCCGTCCCAAGTAACCTTGTCCCCAAAAAGGGTTTCCAGTTGTAAAGGGGTTAATGCGGGCCCCCGGTTTAGTGCGGCGCCCTTTATTGCGGGCCTCCGGTTTAGTGCGGTAAGAATCGCTTGTCGCGACGCGAATGCTACAGGACATTGCACTATCCCGGGATAGTCGGGGTCCCGGCATAGTGCGGGTATGTTGTCATTCATCTGGCAAGGCTCCCATACTATTGCGGGACCACGCCTGTATTGTGAACCGTAAGCTACGCGCACCATCAAAATGGAGTTATGGGCCATTTTCAAGGTCCGCTTCTGCCCACTGATACTTGTCGCTTCGACTGTCGTGAGAGACCCGCTGACCTGGTGACACGAGAGAGAGAGAGAGATGCCGTTCTGGTTTTGCGGCAAGCGCTTTCGGGCCCAGTTGTGATGTTATTGCCTGCCTTCTTTCCCCTCTTCCCTCCCTCGCCATCCCTCCCTCCTTCCTCTTTGCCTACCTTGGCAGAGCAAAATGCCCGTCATTGCTCAGTTCGCTTACCTACCGACACGAAAGAGAGGCGGTGCCCTCCGGTCGTGGTCTATTAATGGTGGCCGTGTTACGTCCTGCCTTCCGATTCATCCCACGGTACTATTAAGGAGGCACCACTTTGTTTGCGAGGTTCCTCAGTTGAGGAGCTCTAGACTGCTCTAGACTAAATACCTCACACAAAAAAACGATTGTTTAGAAAAAACGAAAGGGAAACCCGATGAAAAAAAACAAAAAAAAACCCATGGCCTACGTATGCAAAAACTTCATATTGCTTGTATAAAGCAAGAACGAAATTCGGACGATTTTTTGGGGTTAAGGAGGAGCACTCCGTCATGCAGAAAGTACTTTAGACGAAAAGTCCTATAAATACCTCTATCATAGCACCCGTCTTCTTCCTCCTTCCCCCCTCCATCCCCCCCTCCATCCCTCCTATCCCGTTTGCTCGCGTAGACGGAGCAAATCTCTCAGGGTTTTGCTCAAAAAATTGTTTTGCTCGCGTCCCAAGCATGTATTTATTTACCCACCCGCTACTACACAACCCTTTCGGAACTTCAGAAAACTGACGAAAAAAAGGGACTATCTCACACGATTTGAGCATCAGCCGCACGAAGCAAGCACCCGGGGTGTGTTCGAAGTGCAGTACCAGGGATACACCGTAACGAGGTCACGCGTGCTGCAATAGACTAGGTATTACTTACTATTAGTATAGCATTTTTGTTTTTGGCGTTTTTTTTCTTTTCTGGATGACGGGGGCTCCTTAACCCAATAAGATACAATCGTCGGAACGCCTTTCCTGTTTTTGGCAACATGTTTTATTTTGTTTTTTGTTGTTTTTGTTGTTGTATACCTACGCCATGGGTTTGTTTGTTCATCGGGTTGGCCTTTTGTTTGTTTGTTTTTAGTATATATATGTTTGTGTGAGGTATTATTGAGCGCTTCAAGTGTGGAGTCTCAAGCAAAATAAAACAATGGTTGGTGCACCACTATCGTACGTAGCATGTCTCAGGTGTAACATACGGATGCAACTTGACGATGGTTGTACTTTTTGCACGCCGTCCCTAGCTAGTCACTCGATAAGGTCGTATTTTTTGGTCGCTTACTGTGGATCCAATAAAAAAATATACCCTCGAGCGGTCGCCGCGGCTGCTCTACCGGTGCGTTGGAAACGTTTTTTCTTTTGCGCCAGTTTCGCGTGGTGGCCCTCTCCGAGATATCCGAGCCCGATTGGCCGGGTGGAGGCATTTTTCCGTACGTCACCGCCGCTTTCGGAAAGGTACGAGCTTGGGTAAACAGCTGCAGAGTTTTTTTTAGGGGGGGGGCGGGGGGGGGCGGGGGGGGGCGGGGGCGGAGGACGTGCGACACGCGAGCGCA
>JBBMKB010096418.1:0-10773 GCA_037833945.1 Alaria marginata | reverse complement strand
ACAAAAGGTCGCTATCATAGTGGTCTAGCTCACGTAGTGAGAGGCGTGTTTTACAGCGTTGTTGCCAACCGACGCCAACCCCAGCAGGGAGTGGGGGGGGGGTAAGGCGGGCAGTGGCAGGTATTATACCAAGTTAGGCCTGAGTGCAGGATCGGGAAAAACGGGAATTATCCTTCAATTCTTCACTGCTATCGTCCGGGAAGCGTGTTTTTGGAGATCACAATGATTAACACGTTTACAGGGGCTCAGTTCCCGGTATTTGCCGCCTCGGCGCTTCCAGTGTTTGGAACTTGACTACCTGGTATGAATTAGCACATATCCCGATATTTCATGGACTGAAATAGACTGTGTATGGGACAAGCTGCGCAACAAAGCCCCCGACAGACTGTTTTCCTACAACTATTAATAGGAATGTTTGTTTTAACCCATTTGGGACTTCAAAGGGAAACAGCAACGAAACGACTGAAACAGGGCTAAAAACATCACAGCATCGGCCGCACGAAGCATACCGGGCTGTCGGGGTAGCTTCCGAACTGCCATGCAGGGAGTTGTGCCTCACTTGCGTAGTATGGCGATACTTGTACTGCTGCAAGCTCACATTTGACGCTCGATAAGTTCGCAATGGTCGAAGTTTGGTCGCTACCCATGGCCTCCAAAGATACTAAATAATAAAGCACGGAAGCGTACATGTACTGCGGCGGAAGTGCCATATGTACGTACGTTATTACGGGGGGCCATAATAAACAGGACCAAGTATTGTTAGTAAAAATATTTAAAATATATTGGTTTTTGTGTGTACCGTACTTCCTATTTACTATGGTCCCTCGTAATAGCAGCAACATAACACGCAGTAGAACCGTCCGACGACGCTAAAATAACAGCGGGGGCACCTGAACGACGCCATACGTTGTGACGACCACATCAAACTTCGCAAGAAAGCGTGGGTCTTTTCTCCTGTTGCCGCCGTGATAAGGGTATATCTTTAGTGCTCCCCCGCACAGGCGCTTTGCCTCCTGCCGTGTTCGTCAGGACGAGAAGGCGCGCACGTTCACATGTGAGAGATATTCGAGCACGATGTACTTTGATCTCGTGATGGGGAGAGCAATTAATGTACCACCACCAGGTATTTAGGTATGGCGACAGAGGCAGAAGCGATATATTGAGCGCATACTAATCGGTTAACAGCTGCGGTTGCATGAATCAGTCGTCCGTAAACTTATAAGTTTCCGATATCCCGTCACAACCGCGACAGGGCAAACGGTCGCCTTCAAGGTTATTCACGAAAATCGTCCGACTCGAGGCTGCGCATAATCCGTGCCTAGTACTTCGGAACGCGGTTCAATGGTGAGATTAATCGTTACTTGAGACATACTACTATACGGTGAGGGGGGTATCTAAAGATTTTACAGTAGGCCACCTTCAATACGATTTCGAAAGCTCGCCCAGAATGCGATCTCGATACAAATTGTACGCACCATATTATGATCAATGTTGAGGGTTACGCAGGGAAATCACAAAACTAACCTGTATTGTACCAACGGGATCGCAAGTATATTGAGTAATTCCTCAGTAGAGACGCCCTGTCAGCCCAAACATGTTGGACCCTAAGGCACCCCTCCTACCGTTGTTATGCGTACGCCCACTTTAGCATCCTGACTCGGAAGAGCAACGCAGCAAACAAACCCTCTTAAAACCACACCGAGCGCATACCTCGGTCCACTGGCCGACGAGCGAGACGGGGCACACTACCAAAGTCCCCTTTGACACCACGCTGCCGGGAGCTTCGGTCGGGGAGGTACTAGACCCAGCGCAGACTAGACCCGTCGCCTTTGCAGTGCAGACACGAGAACAAAGCAGCGACAGCACCGGACGTGAAGGTTGAGCTTTAACCGGGAAGGTTGAACAGCAAGCCCGCCTTTGCTGCTGCAGGAACTCGTCAGCTCAGTTTGTTGAGAACTGACTAAGGCGCCACAAAAGAAATAATTCGACAGCGAAAGGGTCGGTACTCCACCCGATTGGGTAGAAGAGCCTTTTCGCATGAGGCCATAGACGAATCTTCGCATGAGGTCAAACCGGTTAACGTTATTGACGCTTGCGATCCCGTCATCCGGCGGCCCCCTAGCCCAAATTCCTCTAACCCCGTTCCCTAACGCACCGGTTTTCTAGTGCACTACCGACACCTTCGTGTTCTGTCGTGACATGTCACACGAATTACGCCGAACCAACTTATGTCACCTACGAGACGCTTGACATCCTATCGCGCACCTAAACAAGGCGCCTGTGAGACGTCGACCTTCGAAGGGACCCAATGCCAATCTTGTGCACATTTCAACCATTTCAGGAACCAACAGCAAGGCAAGGGCGTCTGTCAACCATTGCGTACTTGACCTTACGTATTCTACAGTAGGGATGCACCTAACTTTATTTTTGGCTCCCCGCTTGAAGAGCTCTATACCCCACCCAGACACTGACTTTATGAATACGACATCGCTTAACCTGATGACGAATCCCATGGCCTAGGTACCTGGCAACTGTCAAACACTAATGGTATAAGAACAATACTGGCCAGTTCCTCACACGAGGAGCCGCGTCAGTCATGAAATACTTTGGTACCAGAAAGGCAACCCTTTTATAGCGTGCGTTACCTGTGGACCGGAAATCGTCCCCCATTCCTTTTCGTCCAGCGGTACCCCCTCCGATGGGGTCTTGGGCGGGTTCACAAGGTGTAACGCCAGCGTGGCAGCTGTTTTTCCCAACCCCATCTCGTCACAAAGAATGCCGCCCTGGTGACAAAGGGGAAGAACCACGAAGGTCGACTTCGCTTGGTTGCTACAATGGTAACGGCAATTTCCAGCAGCGATTGTTCGAAAAAGAAAGCCCCGCCCCGTCTCGTAGCAGACAACTCGCCCCGAGAACAAAAAACGGAAACCAAAGCGCGGGTGGTACTTAGAATGACGGTGGCGACTATGCCAACAGTACAGGGCGTAAGAACAGGATGTGTACAATGACCGTTAAACAACAATACCAACTATCCAACTTCGTCGGACAGGACGATGCCCCAAGGAAGAAACCCGAGCAAAAGCAAGCTGCTACGCATGAGTTTGATGGAGCATGCCCCCTTTTAGTGTTGCACTTATGATAGAAGGCGCCTTATATTCAGTGTGAGAATACACGATCAAGGGCAAGCGACTTTCCATGGTTGGAGGATAAAAACCGCGCATATAGTATTGCGCACAACGAATAACACGCGAATTGCACTGGAAATTGCAACGGCGTTCAACTGACCAAAAAACCGTTCGCACCCATCCTATCTTTCGTGAAGATACTCCGGCAACGCTACCACTCCAAGATCACCTTCATGCCCGAACGGAACGGGTTGTTGAGGGTGAACTGGTTCAAGGCCGGTGAAAACCAGCAGGTGCGGAACTCGTCTTTGCGTTGACCGTTCTGCGGGGAGAAAAAACGACCGGACATCGGGGGAGCGAGCGCAGCAAACACACAGGCGTCCAAGCTGCACTAAGAATGCGCGCTGCAACATTCCAGTTATAAATATCAATAATGCATATCGACAATTGCACCACGAGTAACGTCTCCAGTAGGGAAAATCTCGCTGTCCTCCGACACAGCATTCCGGTAGAACAACCGGACGTTACTGTGACATGGTCGCAAGGGCAGACCAGGATTCTCGCGTACTTGCCGTTGTACTTCGAAGTATATACGAATATGGTATTCCACGAATTGCGGGATCCTCCCTGTTCTGCGAGGACCCCGTCGTGTAGATTCCATGCCCGGAATTCCCCTCAAATTCGAACGTTGGCTCCTCTTCTCACGGGACCAATCCCTACGCATTTTCCACCGTTATTTCCTATTTCGGAACATTGCTCATTCCCACGTAAGCCCTAAGTTGAGCTTTGTGAAATTCTCAACCCACATATTAACTACCTCGTTGGCCTTCCCTGCTTTGCCGGCTTTTCTCCCAGCGTCATTCTCATGATATACGGTACGAACCCGTCGTGTTCCGCTCAACGCCGAACTGCCGAATAGGTCTAGCCCAACTGCTGAATAGCAAGCATCCAATCATCTGGTGGAGGGTCAATTCATTTCGTATTGGTGTTTTTTCCCGCCAGCCTGCACATACCGCTGGCGCGAGAGGATGAGGCGGTAACTCCACCCAGAGGTGCCGCATCGTGCCCCCGTCCAGCATCTCCTGGTCGTACATCCATTGCGCGTCCTGCAGCTGGTGCTCATAGAGCTGCACCGTGAGGCACTACGTGTCGGCAATGCAGCGGGCACGGAGAAACGATTTGCGGTCGATGTGCAATGGGAGGCTGCCAATAGTGCCGGTCGAATAGTGCCACAGCTCTCTATAGTGCCGGTGAATCGCTTGCTAGGGCTGGAGCTCACTTAAAACAACTTTCTTACCGTAGCCCCATTCCCAATAGTACCGGTGCCCTGAATAGTGCCAGCATGTTGTGCTGGCATGTACCGGTACTACTCAGAGTCCCCCACTGTACAAAAGTCATTACACAACCATCAGGAGAGACGGCAGTGACAGTATGATGCACCTCCAGGAGAAGGAATGATAACTTCGAATTCTACTCTCTGACGAGAAAATTTGCTTTATACCTGCGGAAGCGAGCTGACCCACGCCACACGAAAGTACCCAAGAGTAAGCATCTGCGAGTGACAACCAAACCAAGCTCCGCTGGGTCATGGGACAGAAGCCGATAGCCGTCAACACCCGCCTCTTGTACATGTACAGGGCACGTATGGAAAATGGAAAATGCGTACACAAATCGCAGTAGTCAATGTCCCTTTATTGGTTTCTGACGGAACAATTTCCGACGATAGTCTTGTAGGGCTAGCGCCGGTGTTGGGGCAAACGTCGAGCTATCTAGTGACTTTTATATGAAAATTGGAACCACGCGGTAGCTACGTGGGCTTCGTCGTTATCACTTATTTATTTCATACGGGTGTATCATAATCCAGGTTAATGGTAAAGGGGGCTCACACAACCTGACCAGAGGCGATTCCAACCAAAACTACGCAAACAACAGTGTCACAACCATGAATGGACGATGTTAACATCTCCTCACATGGCTGGGAGATACGAGAAAACCATAAAAAACACTGAGCGACTGACTCACTGCGGGTTGATCGATGAGTGCATTGTGCTGCAGGTTTTCCAGTTCCGTCAGCAGCTGCGGAGGGACCAGCGGGACAAACACGGTTGGCTTGCGAAGGTCGGGGTTGTGCTGCGCCGTATTAATGGGTCAGCTGGAGCATGACACCCAATATCATATTGTGCAAAGTATCCTGACATAGGGAGGATGCCCTCCTCTTCAGCGGGCTACATGTTTGGGGTATCACTAAACTCTTCTTCAATTTGACGTTTGGAGCCAATTTAACGGATTGGCGAGGTCAACATTCCAACCGGATCATTCGACGTTACAAGGCAAATAACTGGATTGGTGAAGTGAACCTTGCAACAGGATAATTCGACGTTACAACACAACTCAATGCAATGGTGAAGTGTGCCTTCCAACCGGATAAGTTCACTTTAGGATCAAAATTCACGGAATGGACCATCCAACCGGATGGTTTGACTGCACGAGTCATGTTAGAGGATTGGCGATCTCACCTTGGCGGGCGTGTCCAAGTAGCCACGCCAGCTACGGGGATTCTGCTGCTCTGCCTTAAGGCTGCCCAGAAGACCGGAAAGGGTCACATCAAGGGAGGCCCGGCCGCCATGCCTCTGGAACGGATTAACGCAAAACGACATATCAAAGTGTAGCAGACCTTTTCCCCGCTTGAGTTGATTGACGCAAAACAACACAACAAAGCGTAGCAGACCAGTATGCTGCAAGCACGTACTCAGCGCAAAAACCTTGCTGAATGGCTGGTTTCCTAATGCCAAGCTCTCGTTCTAAAAATCGTACTTGTTCCGAGGTGGTTGCCGTCAGCGAAGGCCAGAACGACCACCTGACGCCGCGGAAAGAACATGTATCTTATCGTGCTACGTAGAAATTTGCACTCGGGAGGAATCTAGCCCGTCGTCTCGGGTGCGTTCAAGGAGAATAGAGGAGCTTCATGCCCATACACGTCGCATTTGGGCACAGGGCGCCCCCTCACGATGACGTTGGACAAGGCTACAAAAGTGGTAACACATTTAGGGCATTTTGTATCAGCGGCTGGGGGTCACTCGCTCGCGCAGCTATTATCCATATTTGTAAGGCTTGACCCTTTTTTATGCTGCGCCCGGCAAAACACGGATTATAGAGGCTTCTGAGTGAGTTACAGAGCCGGTCGCGATCGTGCCCTCAATCTGGAAGTGATAGTAGGGGCACCCTCGCTTTCATAACTCGGGTCCGTTTTTGAAAACCAGCGGGTTGATTGCGAATGGCATCCTAGCGTGCCCACGACAGGAAACCTCGCCTCTGTACATGCCGCCGCAGCGGGATACAAGAGGCACTTCACATTGTCATCCGCTGGAAACACGGCGATTGCAATGTTGCAAAGTAGTTACGGCGCAACAGCCGACTCGACAACGTTACTGCAATATTAGTTTACGCCACCACCGATCATTCAATGCCAGTATTGGATTGGATGAACCCTCCTGCCCCGGTCGGTGGTCCTACTCAAACAAACGTGGTTGTGCTCCTCCTTTGTCATTTGCTACATACCAGGAGCGGAGTTGTCTCACCCAAGCCCGCGTCTATATATACGTTAGGCGTACTTCGGCGCACACATGTGGATAATGCTGACTCAAGCGCCGGGGGCATTCTCAACACGCTCGCGGCCGCGTAGCGTGGTCTCGGAATCTGTCCCAGCACAACAATCGACCCAACAAAACTACCACCAAAACGGCCTGCCAGTGGATACTTCGAAGCGGCTGTTGAATGGGGTATTATTTTCGAAGTGAAACGTCTGGATGGTCAATTTCGTCAATTTGCTTTGAAAACGGGTCAAACCCGCGCAGTCGTAGCGATCGTGGATTCGGCGTAGTATGCACCGGAGTTGCTGGTTACCGTTTGGTTTTCTAGTGCGGATTCGGCCGATCGCAAGCACACTACAAGAATGTAATGTTATCTGCACCGACTTCATGACTCACCTTCACGGACGACGCAAACGTGCGGCCGACCTTGCCCGCTGAGGTGACTCCAGTCGTCGGTGTTCCTCCGCTTGGCGGTCCCGCAGAACCAGCTACCGGGGCTTCAACTACTGCCGTGCCGTTTGTGAGGGGAGTCGACCGCGCAGTAGAGGGTGGCGACGAAGAGGACGAAAACGACGAAGAAAAGGAAGGGTTCTTCTCGTTGGGTTGTTCCGTTGTAGACGACGACAAGGACGAAGACGAGGAAGAGGAAGAAGAGGAAGGAGAGGAGGAGCAGGAGGAGGAGGAAGAGGAGCCAATGGGAGGCGAGCCGCTCTTGTCGCGGACCAGGCGTCTCACGATTGTCGCAAAGTCCCCTTTGGATCTATCCTCAAAGCTCGTACCGCGGAACAGCAGCTGACGGCAAGCGACAAAAGGTTTAGACACGAGGATGAACACATGGCAAAAGTAGAAGGCCAGGGAGCCAGAGAAAGCCAGGAAGGGACAGGAGATCGTCAACAATCGGCAACAGTAAGCGGGACCCTCTCCTAAGATCACGTGCTCCACATTAAACCGCCATAGGTTACAGCGCAGCCCCCAACCCAAACAAAGAAATGTGTCGAGTCCGGTCGTGCGCGTACTTGGAGTTGCTTGACAGGGCCGTCACCCCACCAACGAAAACACCGAAGGTATGGTGCGATGCTACTGTATGGGCCTCTTTCATCCTTTCTCTCGATGTGAACAGCGTCGTAGAAAGCACTACCGAATACACACAAAAACAGTGGATGCAAGGCCGCGCCTCAACGAAAATACCTCACCGCGGTATGACCCACTCGGCTCCTCAAACCACACGATCGCGCACTGATACCATACGCCCCCGCGACGCTGCCGCGGGCGCAGTCGGTTTTCTGCATATCAGAGGCATCAACCTTTTTTGGGTGATTTTTCATCGAGGCTATGTAACTACCACGTTCCGTCCACCACCGGTTTCCTATCTGGAACCCTGCCCAGCCGGTTAGTAAGCGATGCACAAAACACAACAATGTCCTGCACAAGTACTCAACAGTTGTTGTTGTTGTTGTTCCCATAACAACTCATCGCCAATTACTCTGGAGCGGAAGATACCGACTGCCGGTGCAACTCAGACAACCTAGTGTGTGATCGCAGCTGAGCGGCATAACAGTGCAATTCCGCTGTGGAAGAGCGCCGGACGAGGCGCGTGATCTCCCCTGACCAAACGTGTTTGGTCCCCAAAACAACCCTTTGTTTGGGTGTGATGATAATTATTTTTTGCGCCTGGCTTGCTTCGTCCCTTCGGCCTCAAACAGCCCTACCGCACGGCATACGAGGCTGTTTCTTCCGAACTGATGGTGGCCGTTTTCGTGAACGACGTCGAGATGCTTTCTAACGGGCATGTTGACGCGCGCTACGACACGGGTGCACCGAGGTTCCTCATTTATTTGAGGAGGTCCATACAGAACCCAAAACCTGACTGTAACAAAAAACAATGTGAAAACCGATGAATAATCGAACGGCCTAGGTATACAACATTGCGTGTAGCCATTCGTCGACATCGGGTAGTTCCTCAGTCCAGGAACCCCGTCAGCCGTACGTATTTTGGCGAGAAAGTGCTAGGCCTCTCGTAGTACGAGTCTACTGACCTTTGACAGGAGGATCACATCCAAAGAGAAAGTCCCTGCGCTGGTGATGGGGTCGAAGGTAGCTTTTATCTCCACCTCGATCAAGCCGTTCCTATGGGCGTCTTGAATACATTCTAGGAGCTGTGTTGACCAAGCAGAATGCCGATGGCCAGCGAGAGAGAACAAACAGAGCAAAACAAGTGAAAGCACGGTATAAACAATTGAATAAGGGTCGACATCCAGATACACGGGGAAGGTAGGTGAAAGGCGCTTGTCTGACGGTCGATCAGATAATGCTCCAACTTGCAACCGATTTCGCCAACCAGCACCCCATCGGTTCGGCTCGAAGTTGCGGCGTTCTTACATTTGTTTTACAGGAAACAAAAATAGATACAGCAAGCTAGATATGTGGTTCGCTGTGATCTACAGAGAGCCGGATCGGCAGAAAAGGCCAGAGTGGCTACAGCATTCAGTTATGTATAGACTGGTTCGCGCCATACGTCCAAAACTGTTTCCGTGTACAAAGTACACCCCGGGTTTAGGCGTTGATCCCTGAATGTTTGCAGACGCGTTCTATGAGCCCCTGTCAAACGGTCACCGATTGCTTGTATTTGTTCGCCTGAAATGTGTGCATTTTGTTTTTGCGCATGTTTAGGTCACCTTAGGCCGCGAATTTGCGACGAAACAAAACGATACCTGGTACACACACACACCGTCGGTAAGGTCTCGGAAGGAGGGTATAGAACACTTGTAAACCATTTCAGGGTCTTACTCGAAAACCGGCGTGAACATGTGGGGCTTTTGTTTGAAAAATTACGTAACGCGCTGCGCTTACTCGTTGTACTACCTAGTTTCAGTGTTGGGTCGACTCTGGGCGTTGTCATCTGTTACCGATTGTTGACCCTACTGAGTCAGTTCTTGGAATATCAGTCCGAAGCGATTTGCAGACATGCCTTGGTGTACCTCAAAGCGACTCGTGCAGAAAAACATGAAAATAACATTTCCTTCCTATAGATCCGCCTGGCCGGTTTTTGACCTTATTGAAGGCCTGTCGTCGGTCGTGACACATTTCCACCGCTAGCGCCAGCCCTGGGTCCTAACACCAAAACCTGGCCCTATCACTCTCTTCCGCTTCTTATGGGGGTCCACATGGTACAACTAAAATGCGATTTTCATGTACTTTTTGGAAACGACGTTCTAGCGGGGAGGGGGGTGTAATCATTTTTTGCTTGACTTAGACATTAGACCACCAAGCACGCATTCCTTTCGAGACTGAGCCCCGTTCCTACTCCTAATAGAGACACCTCCAACATTTAGGCGCTCAGTACGTTTCTTCCGTATATTCCATACAAATGATTTGCTTATCTTATCTCCTTCCTGTTTGGCCATCTGTGGCCACCACCTAGGGCAGCGATCGTTTTGTGGCTACTACCTAATGCCCCAAACTTCTCCATAATTTCCTCATCTCCTCCTCAAACACGTTCCGTTGCTCCTTGCACAGTTCACGATCTCCTATTTTGTGGGTTCCACTCTCCTCTGCGTTGCCAAAAGGGCACCGATGTGCGCCTTGTTCTTCCTCCACCCGACTACTGGTATACTTGGATTCCCCAGTGGCTCAGTTGGTAACGTCGTTAACTTTCTGAAAGCTATGTTGCGGGTTCGAATCTCTCGGGAGTGAAAAAATCGCAATTATCGTGAGTATACAAAAAATCGACTTAAAATATTGACGAGGGAAAGCGACGGCTGAGCCCCTCTCGCGATAACAATTAAGGCAAGAACCGCAGGAGGAATGGTGGAGAGAAATCATCTGTGTTTACCTTCCCCCTGTGTAACCCCGACTGGTCCAAAACAAAAACATCTGCCGCCCAGAATAAATGGGACGAAAGCCCACACGCATACTTCTTGCTTCTTTCTGGCAGGTACAGGTCCCCGACACGAAAACGCAGTCTCATTATTTTCGCGGCATTTTCTGGGGGAGGGGGGGGGGGGGGGGCGTTGAGCGTGACCCAAACTTTAGTCTCTTCTTTCCCCAGTCGCTTTCCC
>JBBMKB010096407.1:0-10773 GCA_037833945.1 Alaria marginata | reverse complement strand
TTTCGGGAATGATTTGAGTGATCAACGTTGAAGATCATGCTGCACATTGTCGGAGGGCAAGCATCATAATAATAAGATCTACACCGAGTCGATAGTCTTCACTGCTCTTTTTCCCAAAGGAACACAGCCATAAAACGGTATACCGGAGATATTTTGCGCCATTTACTGGTACAATGGATATCCTTCACTAGAAGTACCTTATACCGGCTGCGCTTATTGATCAAAGAAGCACCTCTGTACCAGGATAAGACCGCACAAAACGCCAGGATACATCGGCTTCTAGCCTCTCCGGTTGTTTTTACCGTTTCATGGCGCGGGTTTCACCGCTTCATGGCGTACAGATAACGCCGGCCGGTAGTACGCCCATGAGACCTGGGCAAGGTCAACCCCGTCCAACATCACAACTGAGCAATACAGCACAGTAGAGGGTGCCGGCCTGCTTCGAGGCAAGTTGAAATGCGCCGGCACCATGCGGGTCTGGGATAGAGAAGGTGTCGAACAGTATTGCATTATTTGGATCGTAATCATGCTACAGTAGTACTGCGGTAGTAAAAGTAGCCAAAACCGAAAACGGTGTTCCTTGAGGATCCGGAATCAATGTTGAGATTCGCGTTTAGTTTCAACACCTCCGATCGATATGACCCGGTACCAATCAAACCCCGTCTCGTTGCCGGCGCGTTCCCACTCGGGCTGACCATGAAGGTTGAGCTGACAGATCTACCGGGCGGGTCAATGGTCGACAAGGCCAGCGTGCGCGTGAAGGGATCTGGGCACTGCACCATTCTCCACGTCAGCTATTCCGATGAAGCCAAGATTGTCACCAAGCCGGAACTTGTGAGAACGATATATATCCTCCCTGTACGATGCGCGTAGCCTCTTAAATACACGGCCTGCAGTACTATTGTATACAGTAGTACTAGGCCGCATTGCAACCGATAGTGATAGCGCGTATGTTGTATTGTTGAAGTTTAACGTGGCATGGAACAAGTCTAGTAGTTCACTGTAAGTACAGTACCGACTCGATAGAACCATACTGAATTGTAGTTGATCGCAGCTGTGATAAGATTACTACATATGAATACTCTTAATAACATGGTATTTCGTTACCGCCGTCTTTGAGTGTAAGACACCTGTGTTTTATACACGCCAGCTGGGACCACCACGGAACCACACCACGATAATAAGGGGCAAACAAGAAGTCTCAGAAGGGGGAGTGGGGGGTAGTAAACGATTCTACTTGCATCATGCAGTCAGTAACGCGCGCTCCTTTGGATACTACTGAGGGGGGCGAACAGAGAGCGAGCTGTACGCCCTACTCGGTACATCACACGAGTTTGATCCACCGGAGAGACGTGCCATTGCCGCAGTGCGGGTGTCATAGCTGATGAAACATCCCCGTTGCCATGAATGTCATTGAAACCTACCCGGAGACCGAGGAGGAGAAAGCGGCGGTGGAGGCCGAGCAGGAGAGGAAGAAACAGGAGGTGCAGCGGCTGACAAATGAGCTCATCCTTCTCAAACAACACTCCGCTCGAAACGCGTGCCTGCGTAAGGTAAGTAGGAGGGGTAGGGAGTGCAAGTGTATGGAGGCATCCCACGGTAGGGGTGCAGCAATAAGTTCCTGAGCTCCTGACGTGAGGTGCTCAATATCTCACCCGACACATTACTTCCAAGATATTAGTTTGCGCAACCAGATCAACATTTCTATCCGCTAGTCCAAAAATAATTACATTCGTAAATTGATCATACCAACCGGTAGTTCCTCGCTTCAGAAGCCCAACCGGTCAGGAACGTTTGACCCCAGAAAGTGTAACCCCTACCGTGGGATGACTCTATGACCCGGTCCTATTCCACCGTGATGTCCGCATATTACTATGCTACAACGCAGTGTCTTAGGTAACCGATGCTCAAAGTGCGTGCGCGTGTCGTTAGACTAAACCAACGTGGTACCCGCCATGGAGACTTCTGATGCGTTCGTCCTGGCGTTGAACTGGGCGTTTGCACTTGAAGCATGCAGCGTGTACAGCAATAGACCCGTGACATTGCGAGCGCGGCATCGGTTCGGCAATTCGACTCAGTTACGCCTCAGTTGGTAGCGCTCCGGTAGCTCTGTTGACTGCACCGAATGCAGAGTTCTTCTGATTTGGAGTTGAGAGTTGTGGTACAGAGTACAGTAGTTGTGGCCTGTTTGTGTACCGGCAAATACAGCAGGAAGTAGGAGTGCATCATTTCCGGTGAAATAATATATACGAACGGCCGGAAGCGGCAGCACGAGCAAGATGTTGGAGGGCATCGAGTCTCGAGATGCTTATGAAATTCGATCAGTCTTGGTCCATCAATCACCCGCCTATATTTGCGCTCAGTTTGCCGACAGTTTCGCGGAGCGCACCGTCGGCATGACGACCGGCGCTAAGGGCGCAAACGCCACAGTCGCCCCGGACTTCTCCAACGTCCCCGCGCCGAGCGTGAGCGATGTAGACGAGGCCATGGGTTGGTGGGCCACGAAGGCCGTAGAGACGGACACGGAGAAGCACCGCCTGAGTCAGGAAGAACTAAGGTGCGAGGCGGGCTGTGTTCTTGAATTGTTTCGGTTGGTTTCTTGCCATCGCCTTTGTTATTGTGTCAAGAGACGTTCGTCACCATGCCGGTAACAGCAACGGGTTGTGCTATATTTCTATAGATCGGGGGAAGGGGTACCCGGATCGTTCCAGGCCAGTGCGCTATTTTTCTCGACGCGTGTTCAGTTTCCGTGGTGTCTCAGCGCAAGTGCGCTCTGTCTTCGAACATGTTTCTGTCGCTGCCTCCTTTCGAAACGATGACATTGCCGTAGCAGAACCAGAACACAGCTGGCATCAGGAGTATCTTCAAAACATCAATGTGTCAGCTTGGTCTGTTCCGTACACCGTTGTCTACGTGCTCTGAAACGCCATCAGCTGCAATACTACAACTGTTCGCTGAACATCGTGCGTCTCGTCCACGTATCTGTATCGGCACACAACGTTTAACCGTGACGCCGACTCGAAAGGCTTCAAGGAGCCATCAACGAGCTCCGTGGTGGCCCCGTAACACATGTTCCAAGGAAACCTCAAGGTAGGGTTATCATCAGCTTCGACGTGCACGAGCTTGGCCCCATCGAGCTGGAGGTGAGACTCTTCCTCCAAGACGTGATCGGCGGTAGGCAGTATTTGGGGGGGGTTACACTATTAATAGTCTTCCGAGGGGTCCTCGAGAAAATCGGCTTGATTGTGTCGCTGTTATGCGCGCAGTCAGGCGATAACACCCAACGAAGGACATAAAGAAATAAAGCTGGAACGCTTTCCCTTGTATGAGCTGCGGCGGCACCGACCGTTGCTGTCGAACATGACGGTAGGTCGGTAGCTTGCCCGCCCAGGTTGAGAAAGGCGTCGAGTGATTGCCCTCGATCGATGGCGTCCATGCACCGTCGCTGTTCGCGAATATTTCGCGCAACCATGACAAGTCTGCGGTTTTTGAGCGACCGCGTTCATTGTTTCGCTCAAGTATAGGTGTCGAAACACTGTTTTCGAATTTAAATATTTCGTATCGGAACTGGACTCCCGGGTTCGCGCCACGGAGTTCATTGCATAGGGCTTTTCAGCCCTAGCTCACCCTTGTTCACGCGCGTGCATGCTGTTGCTCTAATTATCTGCGTTAATGGCTTTATTGGATGTACCGGGCTATCACTTGTGCGCTGCTCGCTTGTGTGCGTATGCGCTTGTCGTTCCATGCAGGTAACGTACATGATTCGTGGGGCCACATGGTCGCCGGCGTATGACCTCCGGGTGGACACTGAGACCGACTCCATATCGTGCACGTACTTCGGCAGGATCACACAGAGCACGACGGAGGACTGGGAAGGTACCCCCAGCGCAGTTCGCCTCCAAGTGAAAACGTTGCCAGCACACTGTGCAGAGCAGACAAAGGACAGATCCCACATGCCACCCCCGAGGGCTGTACTTCTGTTTTTCTCTCTGGTGTGCACTGCCCGGTCTCCCCTATCGCAATGTCAGCATTTGGAAATGGTAGATGTTGTGCATTCAAAAGTGCGAGGAGGAAGTGTTGTGCGTCGGAAGCGGTGCGTGGCGTCGTTTTCCTGCTCATAGATCGTTAAGGTCGTTGAAAGTACTACCCACAACTTTCGCCAGCTCTGTCGGCAAGAGCTGCAGCTGCGCAGCGCAGAGCCCGATGTAGAGTCAGATTACACGGTGCTCGGTACTGGGCACCGCGTTTATTTTGTTTTCTTGCACCCTGCTTTGAAACGAATCAGACGTGCAGCCTTCACCGTGATGCTTCGCTGCGTCGGACGTTTCTGCTGGCGTCCGATGTGTGTATTTAGTCAGTGTGAGCGATGCCACCGCCTTGATTACAAATTTGCCGTTTTCCCACCCCGCGCTGAGACCTGCAGTCGCTCACGGAGACCCCCTCCCTCCTCCCCCCTCCGTTTGCGTAGACGTGGCCCTGACACTGTCCACAGCTGAGCCCACGGTCCACGGAACGCCTCCTGTACTAGCGGCCAAGACCATCTCTCTGAAGGTGCCACGTCTCTCTCCCCCTCAACCCCACCCAGGCCGGAGAGCGTCGGCCTGTTCTTGGCCGGCGCTCGATAAGTAGCTCGTCTATACGGTTCTAATACTCCCGCTCCTGTTGGACGTTTTTTTCGCGGGCAGGTTGGGTGGCGGGGCGGCATGGTCTTGGAAGAGCCACATGGGGATGGTTTGCATTAGTACGGCAGCGATGTTGGACGTATTTGATTCCCTCTTTTGGTCTTCTCAGCAAAGTCACTCATTTGCGGCACGGTCAGCGTGGCCAAGCCGCTGCCTGTTTCATGCGGCCCTGTCTCTCGTCGTCACAAACGTCAGCCCAGTCGCACGAATTACCTGCATTCCGTCGGTTTCCTCCAGCCCGCCTGCACCCCCTCACCCGGCTTTAGTCTCACCGGATCATCCATCTCGTGTGTCCGTAATCAAGATGGCAGCTGATAAGGCAAGCTCCCGCCAAGGCCCAGACACCAACGGTGGAAGTGGACAACATCAACAGTTGCAACAGCAAATACGACAACTACAGCAACAACAACAACAACAACGACGACAACAACGAACTGTGATACCTAACTGGGGGCAACCTTTTGGCGGCAATGTAAACCTTTGCTCTTTTGACGCAGATGTAGAAAGCAGCGTCGCCCTTGACCACGCCTCCGCTCTACCCCCAGCCCCCGCGGCCAAGCTGGCGGTGGTCCAGGTAGAGAGCGGAGGTGGGGGCATCGGCGCCGTATCGTTCGTCGTCGGGAAGCCGGCGGTCCTCAGGTGAGACATACTGTACATTTCGTTTGCTGTGGATAGTTAATGCGTGTTGGGGGGGGCTTCCACCCAAGCGTCGATGACCGGTGCCGCTGTACGGGCCGACCTATCCGCAGCCCCCCGTGCTTCTACCGTGTACCTGTCTTTAGAGGTTTTTCATTGCGTCTGCCTATTTCGCGTTTGTCTTCACATATACACATCGCCCTACTTCAGGAAGAAGTGGAAACTATGCAAAGAAGGAACATCCCGAGACGCCAAGTTGTGCGACAGGCGAAGCAGCATCGCAAAGTCAAGCTGTAGCCCGCCGTGATGAATTGCGGCGAGCCAATCTGAAGAGAATCACGAGCTGCTGCGGATAGAACCTAAAGATTGAACACTTATTTCTGCTTGGGCACGAATCAGCTGAAACACATGGGTGGGGCCGGGGCTTTAGGCAGTGTACTATGTTTGCATGGAGCCGTCTGTTCCGCTTTGCACTTCATACCGTAGCCGTGTATCTCCGTCGATTCCCCCTCCGCGTTGTCTTTCGGTCACCAGGAGCAACGGACAGACGAAGAAGCTTACCGTCGGAGAGATGCAGCTTACCGTGGAGGTGACGCACTACGTGGTGCCCTCTAAGGAGCCCGTTGCATACCTGCAGGCAAAGGTACTTGGCGGCACGGTGAAAACACGGAAGGCCCCTCTGATACTGCCGCTTTACCAGCAACGAAATGTGTTTTGTCCCAAGCTTGTTCGCGTGTTTGGTGCTGACGCGACGGGTGAAAAGCCGTGCTGCCGGGCGTCCGCCTGAGCAATCGTACGAACTGCACGATTACTGCAGTATAGTAATGCGGGACTACAGTACCCTAGTACTGTTTTGCCTCTTCCTGTGAGGGAAGATGACCCTGCAGGTGTTTATGGTTAGAACCAACAATGCCGATGGAAGCGCCGGCCGTGGGCGCTCGTCAGTGTATAGCAATGCTCTGTTTTCCACGAGACAAATGTCTTCATTAATTCAAAATCACCACAGGGGTTATTCTTGGCCCAGACATGCCACCCAGCGAGAATGGGAACCACTCTTTCAGCTGCTGGTTACGTTGTTTGACGTGCCGTGAAACACGTGGAGACAGGGGGTGGGCAGAACAGACTGCCTGGGCACGATCGAGCGGGAACTAAGTTTCGTGGCATCGTCATGAAGAGATAACGCACGGCAGGGAATTGATCACGGCGTCGAAAGCGAGCGTGCTGCTGTAATCCTGTCACCACGACCGCGTTCACCTCGCCTCCACTGTCCACCATTGCCTGCGATTGCTCAGCAGTAGAGCTGCGTGACGATCGTGGGGCATACCGATGGCCGACGAAATAGTTTAATCGCATACGATTGTCCCAACCCTAAAACGAGTATCTTCCCGTGCCACTCGCCGCCCCTCTGTGTGCCACGGCGTATGCCCCTGTGACGCGGGGACAACACCCCGACAGGCAACAAACGACACCGAGTATTTGCTCCTAGCGAGCGAGGACGTGTCAATTTTCTTCGGCAACAGTTTCGCCACCAAGACCAGCCTGGCATCTGTTTCCCCCGGCGAGACGTTCCAAGCTTTCCTCGGCATCGATCCCTCCGTGAAGGTATGATAGACGCGACCAGAGACGGGCATAGCTTACAAAGCGAGAAACGAAAACGACCTTGTGGTACAGTCGGGGCAGGCGAGGGTGTTAGCCGTTGGTAGTTTGCGCTGTGAAGACAAGCATCGTTGCTGAAAACGTTGGGCGATTGGCGCAGTTGTCTGTGGGGTTTCAAGTTTGAACAAAGGTGAGGTTATTCCCAGCGCTGCTGCATGACTCACGCATAAACAATCTCGCGTCAAATCTGTCTACAAAACCTCATTGACGCCTGCCGTGCAAGCGTAAAACCCAGAGAGCTTCATATATGGTTGTTTTCGAACGAAGCAGTCGTGTCGTCTTCTTCTCCTGCTGCTTCTTCGCTTTGTCGCTTAACTCGTCGTGTGAAAGCACTACTGACCCTCCAAATAAACGCTGCTCGCCCCCCACTTCTTGCCCCTCATTGGTGCCCTACCAATGTTACGCATAGGTCAAAGTGGCGCCGCCTCGCAAGACGAGCAGGAAGCGGGGTGTGATCTCCAAATCAAACCAAGTCACATACACGCAAAGGTGGGATATTTGGGAGGATGATGCTGCGCCGCTTGTTCTCGCTATTGCACCGAAACAGAAGTAGGGCAGACCAAACCCAATGCACTCGAAGGCCTTATATTATGCCTATTGTTGTGATCACGTCCTTGTGTCCTTCTGGAGGGGCCAAACAGACAGAGCGCTTCGCCGGTAGCATGTCAACCCACGCTCTTGTAAGTACTGGTGGGAAATGAAGGCCATCTTCGCAGCGACCGTACTTTTACGGCTGCAGTACATATATACGTATACCGGAGTAGTACTGTATTACCTTGAGGACGGCTCCTCTGGTCATGCTAACCAAATCTCCTCGTGCCTTTCTCTTCCACAACTGCTTGACGCCTCTTACGTCAACGTCGACGACGCGCAGCACGTTCATCTCGAACAAAAAGACTGTGCCCGTCACGTTCGTCGTCGTGGACGCCATGCCGCGCTCCACCGACGAGGTCATCAAGGTAATCACAGACAAACTAAACGGTGTAAAAATAGGTTACCGGCGCCATTACAGCGCATCCGTATACCTCCATGGCAGCCACGGTATTGGGGGAAGGCGGGGAGAACAGTCAATGCATGGCTAGGCAATATTTGACGCAGCCAGTCACGTGCGGGTCTGGTGTATCGTTTGAATGATTGCATTAGGAATAGTGACTTTTTTCATCCGTCATCCATGTATAGTGTACGCGTCGTTCAGGGGTCTTGTGCAAGGGGGTAGATATCGAATTTACTCGTTCGGTCGCAGCCTTGCGACAGCGCCCGTCTGATTCCTTCGACCCGCGAAGGCATCATGTGTAGCTATTAGTGCCTTTTGCGGCGCCTCACACAACTAACAGACGATCGTACAACAGAAACGCACCTGTCTGGGTACGGCCCGCTACTCCTTGTGCATTGCTCTGGTTGATGTCAAACTCGAGCCACCCGCCGCATCCTTCACAAGCCTCGATAAATGAGCGACGACCGAGCTCTATAGTGTCGTATGATCGAGGGTACACACCCGTCGCCCCATTGACGGCTCGAGTTGTCTCATCGCCAAAACAACAGAAGAGCTATGTACTATGTTGGTATAACGAGGACACCATGAAACAAATCACACCCAGGTGATCCTTCAAGAACCTGCATCTTCGAGCGTCTCCAACTCGAAAGCAATCACGGACGTTGCGCTCGCGTCCGAGGCGTTGGGGATGTTCAGAGGCACTGGTGCCGGAGGCAGGGGGGAAGGATCCAACGGCAACGCATGGTCGCGTTCCTCTTCATCGAGCAACATTACCCCCTCACCAGCAGGGTCGGCTGCTGTGACGAGTCGCGTGACGGGAGTTGCTAAAAGCCCGTCGAACCACCTCGTGAGTACAGTACCTCAATCAATCATATTTACGAGTCCGCGCGCTATAGTACAACTAGTTCATTTTTCAGGGAGGAGAGAGGTACTTGTTCTGTTCTTACGTTTACTATCAGAGTGTTATGTTGCCATGCACACAAAGGCGTACCATGTCTACCAGATGTTCGATCGAACTATGTTTTGATAGAGTGCACTCATGTGCATCACGCAGGACCCGCATTGAACGTTGCATCTTGAGCGTCGCATTGGGGCGATACGCGCTTGCCGTACGTGTGGCGTAGAGTAGTCCTATAGAGAGTATCCATAGTCCACATCGGCACGGCATGGCGATGCGCTTCGCTGGCACCGATGAATCCGATCGAGCAAAGATTGCTATCATCGGCAACTGTTGATTTCGCTTGTGTATTATACCGCAATGACACGCCCCTGTGCTGTCGGCACGACGGGAAAGCCAGAGCACGTTACGCTTCGAGGATCAAGCAACAGTAACTCTGATCAAATCTGCGTCCAGGTAGTGTGTCACCGACGTCCTCTCCGCGTCCCACATCGTTAATAGCGTCGTAGGCCGAACAAACCCGTGAATATTGTATCCTGTTCGCTCAGCTTCATACAACACAACAAAGCGAAATTCATCATGCTCCCATCCAACCAAACGCCCCCGCCCCTGATGTGCGACTTGATCGATAACATTCGTCCGACGCCCCCTTCCCCCCTCGATTCCGTCTTCCCTCGTTCCTCGGTTTCCGATTTGTCTCTTTCTCTACACCCATACCTTCCACCTTGGAATGTATCGTCCTCCCCGTCGGCGGGCGGGCAACTACTGGGTTGCAAATGCAGGCATGGGTGGGAACGATCGCCCCTCAGGGCGAGCTGTCGATCCCGTTCAAGTACATGACAGAGTGGCCGATCGACAAGGAGATCGAGATTCTCGAACAGTGAAAAACCTAACGAATGCCCCTGTTCTGCGCAGAATGCCGTGCTCATCCTACACGAGGTGTCATACGTCGGCAAAATACCCATCGTTTCCTTCTAGTCCGGTCGTTGACGGCGGCGACTGTATCTGAGGCAGCTTTGTGCCTAGATCTAAAGTAGAATGCACGCCAAAGACTCCGCACTGGAGAAAATATGGCGTTTTTTCTGGTTATGGCACGGTGGTGTCCGCACGACGGGGTAGCCTTTTTTCGTGTCCTTCGGTGTTGTATCTCTCGCATGTTACTTACCCATACATCGCACCCCAACTCGAAATGGACTCGGAGCGTCAGACTATTTTGGGTTGTTGGTGTCCGGCAGCGTGCGTGCAAGTTCGCGCCAAAACATGGCGTGTACAGTAGAAGCTGCTGAATGAATGGTTTGCCACTACTGTACGGACTATTGGTCCGTACAGATTAGCACCACGTGCGATCGGTCCGGGTTTATTCTGCCGGCGCAAGTGTCTGTCGGGGGGCTGCGCGGAAAGCACCATAACCCATTTCCTCGCAGGTAAACACTTCGTATGTTGCGGCTTTACCTTCGCTGGGGCAACTGACCGGGAGTAGAACTCTACAGAACATTGGCAACGAATATGTTGAGATAAATATATAGCTCGTACACGGGGCGGAAACAACAATAATTTGTTGATTTTGATCGCCAAACACTTGCGTTGGAGGTTCGGTTGTGCACCATATATAGCTGTTGCGATATTTGCATTTATTCTCCCTCCCTACCCGAGTAAGCGAGTGCTGATAGCGGGACACATCAGTGTGCCCCCTCACCCCTGCTATGCTCTGGGATCTCCTTCGGGCCATGAGATACGGAACAGAGAGGAATGTGAGGTGGGTAGCCATGTAAGTGGATCAAAGCGCCTTGTTCAAGCCCCAGCTTGGAGCTAACGAACGATTAGAGTTTGATGTATTTCTTACAGGCAGTTTCGAATAATAGTGATCGGGTCAACACGACTTGGGGAATCACTCTGCTTTACGAAGA
>JBBMKB010096396.1:0-10774 GCA_037833945.1 Alaria marginata | reverse complement strand
ACAGCCCAGGTCTAACGTGTGCATGGTCCTGGTGTCACTGCAGTCGCCCGGAGATATCCACACTACGCGTGTCCCCTGTCGAGATCGGCTTCTTTCATTGCAAATCCCTAGCGCCCATTTGACAATGGGCAACAATATTATTTTCTCCTTTCCACACAAACATTCAGTCATTCGTGTCCCGGGATGGTCAGTTCACCTTTCGGGAAGTTGGTTGATTGTCAGTAACGCCATCCAGCCGGGGAGGGGACGCTCATGTCTCTGAAATTTTCACTGCACCGGCGTTGTTAAATATTTAAAACAGTGTCATGCGTCAGCGAATAACGATCGTGCCACACGTCGATGGCATTGGCACGTTTGCCCGCGACAATACCACGGTGATTCATGTCATTGCCACGGAATGTTTGGGCTATCCATGCCATTCCCACGAACGTCCATGGCATTGTCCATGGCATTGCCATCAATTTACTATGGCATGGCAGTGAACTTCCCACTTCCATGGCAATACCTTCTCTAGCGAGCCATCTACATGGGAATTGAAAAGTTGTTGTCTTCGAGGTATCAGTCACGGGCGGGTTGGTTACTGCCGGAGACTCTTGGTGTGATACGTACGGTAGATTATATCGTATTTGTGATCATGTACAGTAGTAGAGCGTTCTATCATACGTTTTGGCAAGCCGTCTTGCAAGAGGCGTTCGGGAGTTGAACAGTCGAGAAGCAGGCAAGCGTCACGTCCTTGTACTAATTTGCAAGCTGCTTGCCCGTTTACCTGGGGCTTGTTTAATCCTGCGAAGATAATAAATACTCGATACCTCAGCTTTTCATATTGCGCGAGACTGGACGCGGCATTTCGGGCTTGAATTATGCTCATGATTGCCAGCTCATGGTTGCCATGACAATGCCACGGGTTGCCGTGGCAAAGCCATGGGTTTTCGCGATAACCGGTGGCAGTGCCACGGCAACCCATGGCAATGTCATGGCAATGTCATGGTAAAACCCATGGCATGCCGTGGCAACCGAGGCCATGAAACACCATGGCTTGTCAGACATTACCATGAAAACTGCCATAAAACCTCATGGCACCCGCGGCTCCGCCATGACATCCCATGAAACCCCACGAAAACCTACGAAAACCCGTGAAACCCGATGACAGACCATGGTATCTCATGGCCACCCATGGCATTGCCATGACATTTTTTTTTTGCATGGTATTGTCATGTTATCGTCATGGCAACCCACAGATGCCCATGGGTTGCCACGACGACACCATGCCGCCTCATGGGATGGCCATGGCAAATCCCATGGTAATGCACACCCCCCGATGGTTCGAGGAAATGGAAAAAATTAAAAAACCAAAACCGCTGGACGGCAGTTACATGTTACATGCCGCAGCAGCAGCAAACAGCAAGAAGAGGCAGTACCCCTGTTGTTGGTAACCGCTCTGTACTCCAGACTGGTACGTATCATACTCTGTTTGAGATCAGAGTCAAGCAACAAACACATGCACAAGACCACAAGACTCAAGACCAGCATCACATCCGAATCCGAAATGCCGCAAATAGCTTCGGCGATGCTTCGGTCCGCCCTTCTCCGAATGTGACGTTCGCAAACAAACATCGATGACCGTAAACCTGATATACTACTGATAGTACTCGTAACGTGTAACGTTTCCTTCGTCGTAACCCTGAGACTGATTGATCTGACTGACACTCAGTACTGGTGAATCTCACAGGAAGGCGAAGAACACCTTCGTGCTACACTATTAATACCAGCAGTGGTATACAGTAGTAGTAGTGTCCTGCAGTAATACTACTACTGCTTTCTACTCGTATATATCTACGATAACACAGAAATACGACTGGCACATCGTAGGCGTACGTACTCGTACCTCATCCCCTGCATCGATCGTTTGGACAGCGGCCGAAGCGAATTGCTCGGCATCCCTCCCCAGCTGCAGCTCATCATCCAGAATACTACTTCCCCTGCTGCTGCCGTCATTGTTCCACAGCAAGTAGGACGAGGAGGACGACGGGCCGCCATCCGGCACAAAAAGCATACCTGGTAGTATAATCTCGCGCGTGTGTCTCTCTATACCCCCTGGGTTGGACAGTGCTGCTACTGCTCTGTTACGTGTACTTTCGCCGAGGAGCAGGTGGGGTCAGGCACCAACACAGCTTGGTCTCCAGACCGAGGCAGTGGGAGGCACTCCCTGGGAGAGTGGGAGCCTACGAAAATGTGTCTGTGGAGGAATAGATTCCTGTACGGTGGTCTGTGCGGCTCGATTTTTGCGGACACTTCGTACGTACGTACGTACGTAACACTTTTCAGAAAAGCAATAGAGCTGATGTGAGTATTGACCACTCAATCGGTTGAACACACATCTGACGTATTTGAAGTACATAATTTGAATCCTCCGCGATTTTGCACGATTTGCTCGTGCTTTTGGCTGTTGGGTGATGGGCTTCCTGAAGATTGATATATCTAGATGTTTGCAAGGATTTTTAGTACTCGTACTGCCGCAGCAATACTGCAACTACTCGTACTGCTGGTGGATAAGCAAGGTCTTGTCACGCTTTGCCCAGCATCGGATAGGTACGCAGTACGCAGAGCGAGGTGTGCATTTTCTGCATCAATTTTTAAAATTTAAATTGTAGTTTCGGAATCGATTATGTAGTTCGTCCTGGCGTGCTGGCATTTTAAGGCATGCAGCTGGCGTTTTTTCGTTGGTTGTGACAACAATTTTTGTCAGTTTTTAAACTTTTCAAATCTTGCAGAAAATAATTTCGGTCAAAGCCGCATTCCGAGGAGGAAAAAAAACTTAATTTTCTCCCCGCCCTCCACCCACCACCACAGCCTAAACGATTTTCTGGTTGGCCGGTGGGTCCAGTTTTTCGGGCAAAGGGCTCGTACACGCGCTGTACGAGAGAGAGAGCGGAGAGAGGGAGGATAACGAAAGGGCACTGCCGCTGCTTTGTCGCATGGATCGCAGCAAGGCTTCGGTGAGAGTGCCACATCACACATTGCCTACGTGTTTGAACTAACCTGTATAAAAACTAAGCTGCTGCACGTAGGTTTGTTGTTGCAACGGAACATCAACACAACCAGCAACAAACAAACAACACACGCAAAAACAACAAAAAACAAGACAAGTTTCGATTTTGTACGTATTCAATTCAACGCGCGCCGATGCTGCTGCTGCAGTCGTCGCTTGCGGTGCCCTCTGTCCCTCCCTCCCTCGCTCACTGACATCACCTCACCAGCTTGGCTTCAAAGCGGTCAGTTAATTCATGACGTGACCGACGCGAATGATGCATGTACGAGCTGAAAAACCTATAGCACTGCTGCTGCATGATGACTGCGGACCAGCGGTAGATCCCAAATCCCATCCCGGCTTTCGTTTGTAGTTCATCTCTGGATGTTCTGGCGTATGGGATGAGAGCAAAACGAAATTTTGTTGTTCGTACCTTCAGGGGTCAGTGTCAGAGCACACCTCACAACCTACTATTAATAGCCAACCAGAGGCCCGTGTCGGGGCTGCAGCCTGGCTCAAGCAGTCCAACAACTACCCGTGCTGGGTGGTCACACGCTGTCATTCACAATTTCCCCCCCAGTTTTTCGAAGGTCTTCACAAGTTACAGGCTACCTTCGCAGGTAAGTACGTACCAACTGCACAAACCGCTGCTACTGCTGCTGCTGTCCCTGTCGTGTGGACCTTTGGGACTCTCGTACTTCATCTCCGTCCCGGCACCGCTGCCGCTGCTACTGCTGCTGCTGTTCTCGAGCCTAGCCCGCCGAGAGCGCCCCACATTGACACCTCAAGCGAGACTCAGCTGCATACCTCCCTGCCTCCCTCTCTCTCTGACCCCCTCTCCCTACCTCCCTGCCTCCCGCTGCACTCTGTCCTGTTGGCACGCACGCACGCACCCAAAGACGGCCCCGACTGCCGCCGACCCTCGATGGCCCAGGCTCGAACTCGACGAGTCCCGAGGTTCGTCGTTCGTGACAGAAACACGCGTAGAGCAACAGCAACACCAACAGCGACAGCAACAGCAACGACAGAAACAGCTCCGACAACAACAGCAACGACAACATCGACAACGACAGCGGAAACAACAGGGTCTCAAAAACCGAACCCCCGCAGAAGAAGGCAGGGGGGGGGAGGGTAACGACAGCTCGCACCGCCAACAGCAACAACAACGGCAACACCAGCAACAACAACCCCAGCAACAGCAGCAACAGCAACGCAACAGCCAACACAAATCCTCCGCTCCCGCAGCCTCAAGCTGTGCCCACGCCCAGGCAGTGCCGGCGTCGCCCTTGAACAGCGCCGCCACCCGATCTGAGTCCTCTGACGGCAGATCGTCTTTTCGAGAAGAAGGTCTTTTGGAAGCCCCCGCTGCCTCGTCGGCTAAATCCTCAGCAGCGATGGCATTGAGCAGCAGTTCGAGTAGCGGGAGGGGGGGAAGAGAAGGAGGGGGTGGGGGAGGGGTCGAGGCCGGGAGAGGGGAAGGGGGGGGCGCTGGTCGACGCGGGGAGGGGATGGACTTGAACCTGAGCTTGTCTGGGTTTCCCGAGCTTGCTTTTTTGGCACAGGTGGGTTTGAGTATGATTTTGAGGCAATTGGGGGAGGGAGGTGTTGTCGCTGCTGTTGTTGTTGCTGCTGCACAGGTTGGGGGTGGGAGAGTAGTGAGCCGTGAGACTCAGCGGCGAGGCAAGCTTGATGTAGCACAGCAGCAGCAGGAGCAGCTATCTGGCAGTTTGTTTATGTCTGAGAGCGCTACGATACGTACGAATGAATGTACGAGAGGAACTATCGTCGTATACAGTAGTACAGAGCAGTATAGTACTAACTGGTTACGTATCGTCCTCTTGCGGTCAAAATCGACGATTTTTGATGCAGCTGCAGCAGCTAATGCCAGGTACGGGCCATGATGATATCATACGCGCACGGCCCGGTAGTACGCGTGCCGGTGCCGGTATATTACAGCAGCAACACAAGTCCGCAGCAGCAGCAGCAGGATATTGGCATTAAACTTGAAGGAGTCCTGCTGATGTTGGCCGGTACCACTGCTGCGGTGCTGTCGACTGTTGCCGACCCTGGCTTGCCCCAACATGGCGAGACAGATTTTTTGCGTTTTTTATCATCCGCCCACCCCCATAAAACACCGCCATTTTGCTTTTCGTACCTGGCGATCTTCAGCAGTACTCTCGTAGTTGTTGATCTGATGTTTGGTACCTGGTACCCTGGTACATATCATACCAGGTACCGGTATGATATTCACCACGGCGGGTATATATGCCCCCGTGCCCGCGGAATATTTTTAACTCGCAGGAAACTGCTGCTCTGTACCGAGTATAGTACCGAGAGCACAGCAGTAACAACCATGGATGACTTTATGTTGACACGCGGCAGCAACCCTTCGGACTCTGATGAAAGCCACTTATAAAACCCTTTGTTACCTGAATACGGCGGTAGCTCTCAAGGAACTGCTTGTATTGCTGCACGTGCCTGTATGAGCTAGCTACCTGGTGCCTGATATGAATGATGCGGGCCGATACTGACCACGTTGTTTGTGTGCTCTGCTGGTTCGGATAGCGCATAGCGCGGTACATACGCCGTGCCCAGGAGGAGCAGTAGACGAAAAACAGCAGCAGCAGCAGCAGCAGAAGCAGAAACAAGTCGGCACAGGAGCAGCGGCCGTATATTTGCAATTCTGTTCTCTTGAAGATTTCATGTTTTTGTGGTTTTGTGCCTTGTTGTTTGGCAATTCCGAGAATCTTTACAGCTTGCTGAAAGCGCATACATATAATACATGTTGCTTCCATATTCTATATTCTGTCTTGTGTGGCATATCTTTTGCGCGGAGAGCCGGGAGCCCGCCCATTTTTAGCTACCGCCCACCCTTGCTTATATCATACGTGTATACCAGGTACTGGTTACTTCAAGTAGTGAGCAAGCGAAAGTAACATGTGACAAAAGACCACAAACTCGCAACCGAAGCAAGTAAAAAACGCAAGCAGCGGTAGCAGGAGTTGCCTGATAAGATACGCAGCGTCCGTCCGTTGGCCCCTCTATAGACTACAGCGGTGCGTAGCAGCAACATCAATTACCGGTGCATCATATTACAGGTACATCTGACATACTGCCTGTTTGCGTATTTTGCTTGAATGATGCACATGGTGGTGCCTGCTGGATATATATGATGTCGAAGGGTTCGGAGTTCAAGTTCTGAAGACCCAGGAAGACGTTGGATATTGTTATTACGTGTGGTACATACAACATGACCACAGGTACAGGGTACCAGAGGTACTTGTTGTACCTTCTGGATAATCAGGTACCAGGTACAATCCAAAAGAAAGATATCAAGATATAGACATCAAGATGTTCGGGGGTGGTATATAATGTACGAGGTATACCGGGTGGCCTACTGTACTACCAGATACCGGTACAGCAGTAGATCAGTACTACTACTACTGTAGTACTGGCTGCTGCACAGACAGAAGACAGAAATTACTCGTATCGGCACTCGACCCGTGGGTAAGTTTGCACTTCTTTGTCTCTACGAGTAGAACAATTTTGGAGAGGCCGAAACTCGAGGGGCTGAAGTGAAGCGCGGACAGAATAACTACGTATCATGTGGTACGAGTGCAGCAAGTCCAATATTAATATTCCATTTATACGCACATAATACGTGCAGCCTGGTGGTATGATACCTGTGGGTATTATACAACGGTACAACATCGCAATTGAAGTTCCGATAAATCGGAAATCGTATCGCGGCTATCAAACCGGAAAGTAGTATGTAAGGTGTCCCGATTTCCCGATAAACAACCGATACCCGAAATATCCAATATCCGATCAATTGCCTCATGTTTGCCAGGGGCATGAGCGGGAGTGAAGATTTACGAATCCCTGTAAGGATCCTTTGGATTCACGGACCCCCGAGGAATATAATGGTAAAATACAGGGATCTGTAGGCGAACGGGGGTCCATGAACACAGTATAACAGGGCTGTGAGTCGGCAGGATTCCGCGATTAACAACTATGATACCTGGTAATTGCGAGGCGGCGAGGTCGACTGGCTGACTTTAGTCCGCAAGCAGGCTGGCCAGTTTGGGATGCACTTCTTACATCGAAATTTGGTATTCTTCGTGAAGACCCGAGCCTCATTTTTGTACGCACGTTAATTTCTTGACTGCGGGCCTGTCTCTGCGCCATCCCGTCGAAGAACCGAAGGCCGCGATCCTTTGGGAACCACATGTTGGTGTCCGCAGCGATTCGCGGAGCGAGCTATATCCTGCATTCAACAAGCCTTCATGCAAGCAAGGAAACCCAGTAAGTCGGGTAGTCGGCACGTCCGGAAAACCACTGAGTATTAGTCCGACTCCTGATTAATTGATAACTCAAGTCGTGTCGACTCACAGCTCTACAAAATAGACCCCTAAACCTGCGCCCGTTCCGTTGTATTCACGGACCGTTTACCTTGTGTGGTGGCCGTTGTCACGCGATTCCAGGTATTTGGTACGTAAAGCTGTGAGGTGGCTGTGACTGTTTAATTAGTAGTCTAATACCGTATTACAGCAGTTACTGCCTGTAGTTGCAACGGTGCGAAATATCGGAAACTGATTATCACGACCACGTAAGCGAGATTTAAATCACGACCTCGGGGGCATTTGGGAGCCATCCCCGGTCTTCAGGCTTTGCGTTCCGGGTTGGGGTTAGGGGTAGGATTAAGGTTATAGGGCTAGTTGCCGGTCTCGAGGGCTGTGAGAGCTGCAAGCGACGGCATTTGACGGGCTTATGGCGTGATCTACGCCTTTGGTAGGGCTTACCTGGTACACGTTTAGACACCACGAGACGTTGCTGCAGAGCTTCGCCGTCGTTGCTCGCTGGTCTGTGGAAGCTGGCGGGTGTGCTGGAGGGGACGAGTGCGACTGGAATATGCGAAACGTAAGGCCTGAAACCCGGGGATGGGTCCTAGATGCCCCCGTGGTCGTGATTTAAATATCGTCCACGTAACCGTTTGTGGCCGAACGCACCCCTACGAGTCGGGGGTCCGTGAATACAATGGACCCCTTCGAGTAGGGGTTCGTAGACCTTCACCCGACTGCCATCGTAGCTACTGCTACGAGTGTTCACGATCGCCGAGCTCTATGCTACAAAGGCAACAAGCAGTAGTTGTATACCATGACTGTATTCTAGCACAACTCGTGGGAGGATTTACTCGGCGGCGTTCAGAACAAGCTGTGCTCACAGGTGTCTTTGCCTTCCCCGTGGTTTTTTCCTTCGTTTTCATCGCGCATAGGGTTCGGTATTCCCACTGCTCGTCGATTTTCATCAGATTTTGCTAACTCACGCTCTCGTGCTTTGACAGTGACATCAGAAACGGGTACAGAAAGTATGATTTACCTCGTACAGCAGAGTATACAGCCTTTTTTGGTTTTTGCATTCTAGTCGGGTATCGATACCCCGGCCTTGATGCCCAGCAGAGATTGTTTTTTGCATTCTAGCGGGGTTGTTGTTGTTGTTGTTCTCACATGAACTCGCATAAATCATCAAGTCCGTGGTCACAGGACAGGCTCCAGTCACTCCGGAGCGGAAGAATACCCCTCCCAGGGGAGAAAATAAAGCAAACCAAAAGTGGTACACGAAAATATCATAGCCGAAGCAAGTCGTACATCCGTCGAAAAGATAAAAGTATCGATACCCCGGCCTTGATGCCCAGCAGAGATGATTTCGAACCTGTTGACCTCTGGGTACCATTTTATCTTTCGTTTTAATATTTCGACCCATTTGGCAACCCTTCGTTAGTTTTTTTTATTTTGGCCGCTGGAAATGCCAACGAAAGGGTTTAATAAAGCATCACGGGCACATCGTTAAGCTCCATTGTACGAGCAGGTCCAATATAAAGCGCGCCACGTATGCATAGGCTCTACCAGTATATTGGTACCAGGTTGTTGCACGTTTTTTTGTGTGATATGAAATTGTGTAACATCAGCCGCCGCAGGCCGGCCACAGTCAAGTAACTGAGGGTTTCTTTTCGGATCACACACAATAAAAACCCCATCTAACATTTTTGCTCACTGCTCGTGTGCCAAACATAGTGTATAGCCCGTGGCGAGGAAAAGTGACAAGGACGGGTCCACCTTGGGTCCACAGGTAGGCAGGAAAAGAAGCCAACCAAACCTTTCGGACTCCCTGGAAAATAGCTGGCACAGCAGTATACACTTGGTATGCCTGGTATTTAATACCAGGGTAAGATCATATTATAGCGTCATAGTCCACGAGTCTGGTCATCGAGTTGCACTTTCAGTTTGCTCAAAATCAGCTTTTGGGTCAGAGGTATAGGGCCATATATATATTCCTGTATCATATCATATCATATCATGTCATACTTCGAAGTATACCAGGTATACATGTATATCAAACAGAAGAGAGATCACTATTAATAGGGAACGAAGCGATCGACACTAACCCCATGTTGCATCATGACTCGACAGCACTCAGGCCTGGGCTGGACCTCTGCTGGCCTGCCACATATACAGGGAGTACACAGGGAGTATAGCGTATCTACAGTCGGTACGTGAGCTTTGCTTACGAAAACGGTAGCTCGCTATTTAGCTCACTTAACGTATGTACAAACCCTGGAGACTCAAATAGACCACGACGAAAACATCACTCATGTATGATATAATACATATACCAGGCATTCAGGGTATATATGTACATATATATGATATATACTACAAACGGTCAACCCCCCCCCCCAAAAAAAACAAAAATGCCCTACTTCGTTTGTGAATACTTAATTCCACGGCAGCTGTCTGTTTTTGTCCCCCTCAATGCACGTTATATAGTTTTCGTGCAAAACAAGACTGAACGTCTTAATCCTGTTGACCCTGGTATCAGTAGGGGAGTCACCGACCTGTATCCTTCATGAGGGTAAACAGACCCCGTAACACGCGCGATCGAAGTATCACGCGCAGCTTGTAAAGATGAGTTTTGATAAAATCCCCTTTTTTTCGAACTCGTATAATATCATATCACTGATCATGGCTGAAGTGTATTTTTTCATTTTTCTAAATATATCGCACCAGGTATAAAAATCATGAGTTCACACGAAGTCCTCGATCTCACAGCTGTACGAAGTGTATCTTTAATTGTTTATTAAAGTCAGCCAGTGGTGACGAAAACGCCCAAGGAATCTGTGTATCTGCAGGTAGGAAAATGGAAAATATTCCAAACAAACTTGGTCGGGGTTCTATGACCAATAGGAAGATAGCCTGACAAGTCCACCTGGCATTTTGTATTTTACATAAAATATTACCAGGGTATATGATATCATACCACCAGATACGACAGGCGACCGGCTATGATATCATATTATATGTACGACGGAGAGCGGGCTGTTTTCTAGTCGTATTTCTTAAAATGAACGCGGAGCTCTAAGAGCAGACAGCCCGAAAAGCGGCGAGTGTTTTTTTTTTTTCGTGTGTTGTGGGCGCTTCGTGCTGCCTCGACATCCACCAACCGTAGACCATGTATAGACGGGTTCTATTATACCGCCGTGTCATATTTCTTTCTTTGTTTTTTTATCCATCCTCCGGCGCACGGCATTAATTAGGGCTCGAGGGTCTGTTGCGGCTCCCGCAACAGGCACCTCAAGCCGTGTTGCGGCCCCCCGCAGGGGCCCCCGGAGGGCTGCCGGAGGTCGTTTTTTTTCAACATAAATATGTGTAATTATACGCCCGAAAATCACTTAGATTTTTTTTTTGT
>JBBMKB010096395.1:0-22812 GCA_037833945.1 Alaria marginata | reverse complement strand
TTTTTCACTCCCGAGGGATTCGAACCCGCAACCTAGCCTTCAGAAGGTTCACGAGGTTACCAACTGAGCCACTGGGGACGCCAGCATTACCCTATGCAGTGTCGGTCCGGTCTATTACTAGTGTATCAGCCCCTTGCCCAGCAGCGCCGAGTTGCTACGTGTGACTGACGCTGATATGGCTGTTTTCCTCGTTTTTCGCCTCCCCCAAAGGGTTGCCCGCGAATCGTTGAGGTCTTGTCGGAAGGCAAGCACGATTATGTTTGCTGAGGTCTCGGACTGATTGCATCGTCATGATGACGGTGTTGGCGCCAGCTATTCGCTTAGCACCGGCGAACACGGCGTGGGTGGCAAGCGCCGCCTTTTGGACGAGGTTACCCCTTATACGAGTACCACTCCAAAATTGGTCTTACTCAAATTCTAACTGGATTGTCCCCGAAACGTGCTTGCAGTTCTAAAAGGGGTACACACTATTAATAGTTTGAAAATGTGCCTCTCGGGTATGTGATGGGCATTGCCGTGTCCTCCAGCAGCCATCTGCAAGGGCATACCAGCATTTACAAGGGCAGGCCCGATTTCTCAAGGGCGTGCCAGCATACGGAGCGTCGTTTGTCTCCTCATCTGCGAGGGCATACCCACCGGCATCTGCAAGAGCATGCGAGTCATCCCACGGTAGGGGTGCAGCAATAAGTTTCTGAGCTCCTGACATGAGGAGCTCAATATCCCACCCGAAACATGACTCCCAAGATTTTCGTTCGCTCAACCCGATCAACATTTCTATCCGCTGTTATAGTCCTAAAACAAACGCACTTGTCAAATGATCATACCAACCGGTAATTCCTCACTTCAGGAGCTCAACCGGTCAGGAACGTTTGACCCCAAAACGTGCAACCCCTACCGTGTGGATGACTCATGCTAGCATACAGGTTGTCTTCCTTGTCCCTCTACAAGCCCTCCATTCGGTTGTTGAATTCGTCGTCGGATATGCCCTTTTCGTCTCTTTGGGATGAAGGCTTGGCACGGACGCTGGATGTGCTGGATATCGATGGGTAGAAAAAGCGGTTTCACGTGAATAACATACACACGCACGCACACACACACGACGACGGTGACGAAGTGGTATCTGTCGTCCCGTTCTTGCAGACATGACGACATGCCCGCCAATGTCTATGCCTCCTTCTTGAACACAAACTATTGCCGCGGAGTTGCGGCACTAAATTGGGTCGTAGCCTCAGTGCTCTCCTGGGGGTTGGCGGCAGATCGCCAGAGTTTTGACCGGGAGGCGAATGCATGCGACGCGTTCTGCGATAGAGGTATTAGTGTAACACTTTTTGGCGATTTTACTTTCTGGATGACGGGGCTCCTTAACCCAAAATGATCGGAATGTTATTCTATTTTCGCCATATGCTTTTTATGTGTAGATGGGCCACGGTTTGTTCATCGGATTGCACTTTCAGTTTGCTCAAAATCACTTACTAATAGTATAGAGTAATATAATATTCCTCAAGTAAGGAGCTTCAGAAAAAAAATGATAATGGTGTTATACTATCGTAGAATGCGTCATGCGGCGACAAGCGTGTGCTGTAGGTGCTGTGCCGGTAGCGCTGGTATATCTGAGAGAAGAAGCATATCTGACAGTAACTGCTACCTGGTACTGCTGTAGTTGTTTAGAAAAGGAATATGAAATGATCCATCGACGTACGAATGAACTTTGCTGACCCAAGGTTTTGCGTCTTTTTGCACGCACTCAAAACCTACTTCTTTGTGCTGTGTTCAGGCTTTCTGATATGTGTTATGCCCGCAGCTGATAACGTAAGTTCTGGTAGCCCCTTTTTTCTGTGCACCTTTCTTGTGCTTATTTCAGCGATGGTGGGACCAAACTTTAGCCCTTTTAATATACAACTTCCTAGACTAATTCCAAGTGTTTTTACCCCAATAGGTGGGTGCAGTTCTGTTCATTGTGCTTAGGTCTGATACAGCAATCGCGATGGTTGATTATAGTACAGTAGGGCGTTGCAATAGTAGATTGAGGTTACTGTGGTGGGAAATTCATAGCGAAATATCCCCGGTTTGGCGGCATTATCCATGGAGAAGGGACGCGTTCTACGATAGAGGTCGCATTTTTTGGCGTTTTTACTTTATGGATGTCGGGGCTCCTTAACCCAAAATCACTTACTAATAGTATAGGAATTTCATTCTGTCTTAGCCACGTAGTTTCTTTCGTATAGATGGGCCTCGGGTTTGTTGATCGGATTGCACTTTCAGTTTGCTCGAGATCAGTTTTCCGGCGGGGCATAGAGCTCATCAGGTGACGAGCTTCAGAAAAAAAATGGTGAACCTCTATCGTAGAATGCGCCAAGGATTACCCACCTCTAGCCCGCACTCTGCTCCTCGAACTCTACTTGACGAATCTACTGCTCGACTTCTCTACTTGCTAGATGTCTACATAGATACCCGACGAGGGAGCTCAATGTATCCATGATGCTTTTCACCATCGGCTGGTAACCCCACCACCTCTGCTGTCCGTGCAACGGGAAAGCCCGCCACGCTTCTATTACGAGGGAACGTAGTTAGGACCAAATATTGTTAGTGAAAATAGATAAACATACAGGTTTTTGTGTCTACCGTAGGTCCCATTAACTGCGTTCCCCCGTAATAGGGTCTAAGAAACAATCTCAGAAGAGGTTACCGAACTGAAGGGTAGAATCGCTGCTGGTGTTGGCATCCGTTGCCGTCACCGATCCCACACGTGAATTGACCATGCCCCGCTGACTGTTGGTCGCCCCCGGTGACAGGTGCGCGACCTTAGCTTGCAAATGTCCAAGGGCAAGTGGGACACCACCGCCTGGGGTAACGGGCCCGATGGTGGGGCGAGTGGCGAGTTTACCGCTGGTGAGGCAAAACGAACCGCGCCCGAAACCCCTAATTGGCCTTCCAAATTGCAACGTGCCCTGGTGCAAGTTTTTGCCGGGCAATTTTCCCATCATCAGTCAATCCTAGTCTGAATTGTGCTCGCGTGCGTTGAGTTGTTTTTCACCTTTGTTACTGTTGTTGTGGTATTTTTGTCCTCTTGGCTATCTACGGATTCTGCATTCTGTCTTTGTTTGCAGTGCACCCACTCTATTATACTCGTCCTCAACGTGGGCGGGAATGGTATCTATTCACTGTGTATCTCCCAAGGATCATGATACCATAGGAACACAACATGAGCCGCTGACGTACAGCCAGCCAGCCAACCCAAGTTTTTTCAGCCGCAAATCGCAGAAAAAACGTCACCGTTGGCCTAACTGTTGGTTTTTAGGGACGGGTAAGAATGGGCCCCGTCAATGCGCGGAGGCGGCTAATATGGCCATTGACGCAATTTTCACTCCGTATGGAGAGGTGGTTGCCCCACCACCATCTAGGGACAAACCGGTATGTATTCCCACTCTGTCCGTAAATGTAAGAACCGTTTCGTATTCAAATTTATCATCAAACGGATCTTATATTTCCGGACAGAGTGGTATGACTTAATAAGGCTCAGAAACTCCACAGGAAATATTCTAGAACCAATCGATGAACGTAGGAGATAGCATACCCACATCCTAGCTGTCCTGGGTACTACAGTAGTGTTATTATTAAAAACGGTATAACATCAGCCGTCGACACATGGTCAACTAACTGAGGGTTTATTTTCGGACTGCCGGCAATAAAAACGTCATCACATCTTGGTGGTGGGTAGGGTTACACCCAAGTCGTGGTTGGGATACATGTACTAAAATATACCTGGTACCTGGTATCCACTTATATTTGCCATTTTTTACCCGAATTTACGTATGCTTGTCTACACTCATCTGTGTTTGCCTGTGTCTACCTAAACTTACCTATACTTATTTGTTTATCTGACAAGGGGAAACCGATACAGCTATTTTTGCCGCATTCACCTGCGGCTGATATTGTTTGATTTGCTTTGGTAAAGGGGGATCCTTTCGCCAACTCGGCTCGAGGTAGGACGAACCGGAACCTCAGGCCTCCTGTTCCACTCGATTTCGTGAAAAGCTCTTCCTGTATTGTTTCCTGAATGGTCGGTTTCGCGTCATGGCTGAATGCGGTGTGCAATCTTACCCAGGCGGCGCCGAGATGTGGGCGAGACTGCCGTCCCACGGCGCATGGGAGAGCTGGGTGGGTCTTCGGCGCAGCCTTTCTGGGATATACTGCTCTTCCCTCGATGCCATGGACGAGACAAGGTGAGGGATTCTCCGTCTTACGCGATGGAAAACGCAAGGTGTTCGTTGCGTCAGTTTCCACGCCCTCTGATCATCATTTTTGTTAGAGAGTTGCTTTTTTGTTGTGGCCGTCGACGAAAGAAGTGAAGTTGATAAAGTGAAATCAAAACGATGTTTCTGTTTTTGTGTATTTTCTGCAGCATGCTTCTTGCAATATTTTCTCTCCACTTCTGTCGCCTTGCCCATTTTGCGTCATAATCGGAACATTTTTCTACACCGCCCGCCGCCAGAGGCCTGACACCCGTTCCTCTGTTTTGGATGTTCCCCTACGTCAGGGTTCACACGCCTGTCGTAATGGCAATGCCGGGAGAGAAGGCCCAGGCGCTCAACGAGACAACTTTGTTGAGGGGAACCTTACCGCGGGAGCCGGTTTGCACGGAAAACTTGACGCCTCTTATCAAGATGCTCCCGTGCAGGTCTCAGGTAAGCTGAACACGTGCGTGCTGGTGTGCAGACTGCCTGCCATTCGCTGGTGCGAATAACTTGCCATGATTTTGTTCGTAGCTTGCTGTTTTTTTTGTTCGTGTATACTATTACGGGAGGCCATAGTAAATAGGACCAAATATTGTTCGTAAAAATAGGTAAATATATAGGTTTTTGGGTGTACCATAGGTCCTATTTACTATGGTCCTCCGTAATATAATAAGTGGAGTGAGCCGCTTGAGTTTACTGTGCCGATGCCAGAGCGTGTTTTGTTTTCTAGTACTTCACCGGCACAGTACCATGCCGCGAGAGCTCTCAAACGGCCGCAGGCACTTACTGAACCAGCGTGAGACATTGCTGTCTCTTCCAAGCGACTTGAGTATTTGGAAGCATGCACCGATAACCTCTTTCGCCCCCCCCCCCTCGTCCGCCTCTCTTTACGTCCCCATCTGTCAGACTGGACTCGGACGCCTTCTGCACCCAACTCGCCTGTTCCAATCGGATTACCACTCCATTTCCGTGCGAGCCTCGGCGACCTTCTCCGGTGTCGGCGCCATCACCTCCGTGACCCTTGAACAGACAGTGCTCGCGGCCTTTCGCCCCCGCCCGCATCTGCCCTCGGCTGTATCCCGGAAGAAAAGGGGCGGCCTATCTGACCCAAGAGAAGAGGACACCGACGCCAATGATGAGGAAGAAGTGACCGCCGTGGCTGGCCAAAACGGATGGTCAATGTCATCCCTGTTGTTGCCCAAGTCGGCCTCGGGCGCGGCACGGTCTGAGATGGCGACACTGGAAGGATGTCCGGTTGCTTCGCGCAGCACCATCCGTGTCCTCGACCCTTCCCCGTCAAAAGGCGGTCCATCTGATCCCGCTCGCTGCCTGGTATCGGACGAAGCCTGCGTAGCTGGAGCGACTGCGTCGGTGGAAGCCGCAGACGGTAGCACCAATGAGGGAGAACCGACGACCCAAGGCAGTCGGCTGCTGTGGGCGTCGACCCATGGAAAGCCATGGGGCGGGGATGCAGGAGAAGACTCTGCTACTAGTGGCTCAGACTGGTTTCGGCAAAAACTTTGGCAAGGCGGCGACGACCAAGCGCAACAATCCGCAGATTCGGCGACAGTCCCCGAAGATGGCCCACGCGATCGCAAAGCTGGCGATCCGTCATCTGCGCCGGCGGTGGCGCGGCTGGATCACCACCTCGCGGGACGCGGAGGAACACGCGGCGTGTCCGTCGCTCACCTAGTCAATATGCACCCCACAGCGAACGCCTACGTGGAGTTCTTGCAGCCTGTGCCCTACTTCATGGTTCCGCTACTGGGAACACTGCGTGCACAGGTGACCCCGGCTTGCGTTTCCCCTCTTGGGGGTGCCTCGCCCTTTACCGAGGAAACCGCTTTTGGGGATCCTTCTTTTGGCGGGCAGCAGTGCAGCGGCGCAGGAGAGGGGGAGGAGGCTGCGGGTGAAGCCGCTGGGTCTCTGGAAAACCTCGCGCGAAACCTTACGCTCACGCCAGGGGTGGGTCGAAGTCCAGCTGTCATCGAAGCGCAGCTGTGGGTCCCCGCGGCGTCGACGCTGGTATTGGGTTTCGATTTTTTTAAGCGTTTCTTGACCGTAGACGACTTCCCCCCTGACCCAAGCCGCGGTTTCGACGTGCCAGCGCCGCTCGCCCGCTTCTCCTTCGTAGAGGCGGAACAGGAGTTTGGGTCGGGGGCTGCAGATTGCTCGTCGATGGAAGGCGTGGAAGGGAGAGAAGGTTCAGCCATTCGTGCTGGCGGAGGGGCCACCTCCGAAGGAGAATTCGGAAATGGGTGCAGGGAGCGCGTTGTGTATGCGTACGGGGAAGCGGGGCTGTTGGATACCCCCCAGCCAGACTTCAGCATGCCTTTCAACGTGATTACTTTTACTAGTACTGTTATCACGTTTTTCTTGGGCACAGCGATTAATCTGCTTGTACGGAAGAGTGCCTCCGCCAAACGCGGAAAAGGTAAAAAGAAGGGGGATGCAGGGGGGGGGGGGGAGAAGGCGACGCAACGTCGGAGGACGGGGTGTCCGAGGACGACAGCCTCGGGGCACAAGGGTGGTTAGGTAGACCGAGGAGAGCACTTAATAGGCTTCTTGGCTCGAGGCAACGGCGGCAAGCGCGGGGTGGCGCGGAATCGGGCCGTAGAAAACGTGACGGGCCAGCTGGGTTGAAAGAGGACTAGGTTTATTGAGCGACATAGATAAGGGTAGGGGGCATGTCATGTTTTTGTGCACTTCCGCCGTGTTTCCGATCCTGACAGATTGCCCCGTCAACGTTCTAGACGCTGTGGACGCATTTAGCAGCAGATGGAGCCCCACGGTTTGGGGTGGACAGAATCCGCCGCGCGAGTGCTTGTGTAACATGCCGCTCACGAATGCGAGACCTTGGAGAGGGGTTGAGCGTCAGGTTTCCGTTGCTGGACTGGTTAATGTTCTGCAGAACGTGCACACAATTTCCAGCACGAAGGGTTGTTATTTGGGGTCTTTGTGATGGCGATTCAGCCACAATTTGCCATTGGGCTCTGTTCACCTCGATCGCTACGGCAGATTCGGTTTTCTCTGTGGCAGCAGTCCGTAGGGGCGGGGTATACCGGAAGCAACATGCGCTACTGCCGTTGTATGTGCTATGCAGTTTGAATGTTACTGTTGTGCCATGTGCAACCAGTCCATTAGTCTTCGAAGTATTTGCGGGGATAGCAGCTCCGTTTTTTGTGAGGCGTCTACCGGTAACAGTACCTGGTACAATACGTAGATATGGAGAGAGTATGTGGTCCACTAGCTTCGAGCTGACGGAGTACCATCTGGGGGTAGCAGCTCCGGTTTTGGTAAGGCCTCTACCGGTAACAGTACCCGGTACAATACGTAGATATGGAGAGAGTATGTGGTCCACTAGCTTCGCGCTGACGGAGTAGATATGGAGAGAGTATGTGGTCCACTATCTTCGCGCTGACGGAGTACCACCCTCGCCGGACCGATCAAAAGACCACGGCCAGACTTGCTTCTTCTATTGATAAACTGAACGTTATAGACCAGCTCGCCTGGTGGGAAGCATGCGCAGGCGGTTGGAACTAGCCTTCAACGTAGTGCTGATGGAACGGTCGTTGTCGGGAGGAACAGTTTACTTGCCCTCTGGCCGTTGACCAGCTTGTACAGGTAGATGTTGAACGAGTGAGGATGACACGTACGATAGCAACATATTTTTTCCTATTTGAGAACTGCCTTTCTGGAGAGAACGAGGTTTTAGCTTTTTGGACGAAGAAAAAAAATCAAATGTTTGTGTACCAGAGGTATCATATGGACCGACATCGACGCCAGTGAGCCCGCATTTCTGCGCAAGGCAAGCCTACAGCTGTAGGAGTACATCATTCGGGCAGAGTAGTAGATATCTGAGACGGTTCTGAGTACATTCATGGAGTAGCATGCCTTGTTCAAATAGTACGAGTATGGTACTGAATGTGTCGGTTAGAACCAGCTGGTTAGGTTATCCTTACGGTAGCATGTTCGTGATGCAGGGGACCATTCGCCAACAGGCTTATCACATACTGGCACCTGGTGCTGTTGTGTAGATGCCATATACGAAATGTACATCTTCAGTTCGAACAACTTACAACAACGAAAGCACGCGTCGAGCTAGCTGTACAGCTCACTATTATCGGAGAAATAGTCCATTGTCCGTTTAAGGTTCAGCCTAAATACGCCAATTAAACATCATCAGTAGTCTGAAGTCAGAGGAGAGCTGCGCATACAAGACAGGACGACGCAAGCACCCACCAATGAATGGATGTTCATATGATATGTACCGTAATATTCTCGTGAACGCCCCCCGGGGCGCCGAAACATTTTTGGTGAAAATGAACACGACGGGGCGTTCTCAGAGGTAGGGGGGGTGATCTTTCCACAAAGAAAACAAACACCCCGGGGCGAAAATTACCCGGGTTGTTGTCTCTTTTTGCTGTTCGGGGCACCCACCGGAAGAACACACAAACGCACACATAGCCGAGGACCTCTCGCGCTAGAACCCGCAATGTCGGGCCTAAACAACATCTACGAGAAAGCAGAAGGGCGGTTGGGGAGACTTGCGCCGTTCGCCGCCGGGGGAGGACACCCCCTCCGACACCCCTTCCGACGCCAAAAAGGGTCGGGCGAAACGAGAGTACCCCACGCCCACCGTTTGGCGGGTCTCTTACGAGGAACGCCCCGTTGGCCCGGTGACGCGAGTGAGGACGCACCCGGGCGTGGGGTACCCTAACCCTGTGGATTTATGTGAACGCCCCGTGGGGCGGCCAAAATATTAGCAAAAAAACTAACACCCCGGGGCACACTCAAAGGTAGGGGGGCGCAAAATATAATATACCAGGTAACACGAAGCTGAGCCCGGGGCTTTCTAAAAGTTTTAACGCATCTCCCGGGGGGGGTTTTGGGGGGTGGGGCGTTCACGAGACCCGGAGCGTTCACAGAGGATATTACGGTATACTATACCAGGTAGTAGATGCCAGGTCATCGACCTTCGAGATCGATCTTCTCTCTCAGAACTGGAATTGAAGCGTATATGTAAAGTCTATCGACGTGTGCGCTCGGTGACGTACTGTCATATCATGTGTGAAGGGAATATTTTTACGTACTTATTTACGGGAACAAATTCTAAAACAAGCCATAACAATAGGCAGCTCCTATTGAGGGACGTCACAATTCTGCAAATCTCCCCACTTTTAGGTATCTCGTCTCATAGACTGTACTGTATATGGACACACTATATTCAACAAGGAAGGGATCGCTTAAGAATGGGCGAGCACTGCTTATGTTACACTTGGAAAACGCCACATAGATTCCTAGACAACCGAGTTATGTGCTCGCCAAGTGCAACACGTGTACCTACCACCGTGCGCTGTCCTTTCGCCCTCTACCGTATTGGTCCTTCGCAAGGCACGCTAAGTTTCTGAACACGGTCGGATCCATTTTTTAATGGACCTAAGTCCCTTAAATAGGTCCACGTCTGATAAGGAACGTTGTCATATAAGGGACCTCTGCAACCCCAGGCACTACTCTGTAGGGCCCTTTATAAGAGTTTACATATTTGCTCTTTTCAGCCATATTTAGTATTTAAGGATCTACCGATCTATCTGGCCTGTGCGAGAAGCGCCACAACAATTAACCGCGGGCCCTAGTTCACACTCAGCAGCTACAATACGAGCATCGCTTTGGTCGTGACTAATAGAAGGCAATACGCCCCTAACCGCCCTAGAAAGACGTTCGAGGAGCATGCCAATGCGTGGCGCGGCACGTTTAGTACGCCCCCTCCGCCTAACCGTGGCATTCGACACATCACTGTAGCCTTCGTTAAATGTCAAGCAGGGATCGCTTTTACCCTCTCTGTACCAGGGCTGATCGCGCTGTGGAGCGTCGCACGATTGCACTGCGAAGCGCCATGCTGTAATACTAGGAGTTATCGATTCGCCTTGTCTCGAAGCACCTTTCGTTTTAGGGGATATTGCTTTATTACCTTCCTTTTGTTTTACAGCCAAGTTACAGAATAGAGGGTTAATCCTAGTGCGTCGGGGCGACAGGGTCCCTTACATACCGATGTCCCTTCACAAAGTTGATATTCTTAACGGACTTAGTCCCTTAAAGTGGACCCGACCTTTTATCTAGCACTTGAGGAGCACTTCATAACTCGTTTTTCTAAAAAACTATTATAAGCAGTGGCCGTTATCGAACGCGAGGCAGTACTCGTAGTGTAGTGGCCCCTTTTCAGGAGTCTGGGGTCCCTGATTGAGTGTTATGTCCACAATAAAAAACGAGGTCCCTTAGCATGGGAAGAAACGGCGTGAAGAAATTCGGGGTGCCTTGTATACCGCTTTCCTTTATACCCTGGTAGCAAGGTTCCTCAAAATAGGCTATCAATACCTATTGTAAACAGTCCAACCCGGTTTGTTCGATCCGTCGGAAGTCGAAAGTGTCATTCACTTCGTATTCAGTTTCTACACGCGCACTCATTCGCGACGTGTAAACATATCTGAAAAATATTGCTGTAATAAGACTAAACTATTTATAGTAGTCTAGTTCTAGTACCTGGCAGCGTGGTGGTCTTCTTGGTACGATACAGTAGCAGCGGTTCTGTCGTTGTGACGTTGTGGCGTTGCTCAGTGTTTGTTGCCCCAAGCTTCAACTGCCATGCGAGAAAAAGTGAAGTTACTCCGCCTTGAACGTAAGATCTCGTTGGAGCTCTAGATTTGCAACGTCGGTTTACAAGATCTCGTGGAGCTCTAGACCATGCCGATCATTCACTACCCTGGCTGGCTGTACTGGTACTCTTCACCGTGCGCTAAAAAGCGCGAATAGTTCAGTTTGCGGCGCAGTACGACAGTGTGCAGTGTGCAGTGCAGTTGAGTTGCAGTTGGAGCATCTCACATATATATATGTCTGTGTTTTCGTGGTCGGTCGTGCACTCCTGCTCCCAATTCGCACAGAGGATATCGCCTACCGTGGTCAAAACAAGGCTCGCCCCAAGACCCCACAACCAATTACACCAAACATGTAAAACCCGGGCAGCATCATCAGGGAACCCCACCGATGACTCGTGTACGAACACGAACATAACGCCGACCGGTGATGATCACGTTCGAAGCCGAGACTGCTCCGACAAAGCACACTCCTCCTCTCTCTGCTGCAGAAGACTGCTACAATATCAACCTTGGATTTGGCTCCACCGGCGAGGGAGACGCTCGTCGAAGGAATGCACGCCCCGAGCATGTCCATCGCCGACCGGGCAACTCCGACGGCCGGTATAGCAGGTATAGCAGCAGCAGCAGGAACAGCAAAGAGGGGAAGACCTACAAGGTGTCCGGGATGAGGAAGACTGTGTCATCGACAACTTGAGGGTGAGTGGATTGGTGGAAAGATGAATGGGTATGTGTGGGTGTGGGTGTGGGTGGGTGAGTGGGTGAGTGGGTGGGTGGGTAGGTGACCTTGTGGACAATCGGATCGGCCCACCTATCCAGTTGCTGTCAGCTTATCGATAGCACACGCTCGTGTCGACGTGTAGCCTTCCGCACCCCGGACACTTGCTGACTACTGTATTTGATCTTGGTGCAGGGCCCGATGCAGTGGATTCCGGTACATACCGCACGCTAAAACTTGAGCAGAGCTCCGATTCGGGCAACGGTCTCCCTGTCAAAAAGCTCCCTGTAGTGTTTTCAAAGGTGACACAACAGGTTTATTTCTCACCCTCTCGCTCACTGTTCCGGATGCTTTCCGGCCTTTATGATAGCCCCATTCGGTTCGACTCGCGGCTCGCAATCGTTGTTTTTTCGCAGTCATTCCCCGCTCTTGGATGCGTCAAACAAAACCGTTCCTCGCAAACATGGTGTACGTACCCCTTCTGAGTTGGTCTTGAAGATGGATTTTATGGCGCAAAGAGACCCCATCCAATGCCACCCCCGACTGTCCGTCGACCGCAGGCGACGAGGTTCCGGGTCTTATTTGATATCGAGCCCCAGGGCAGTTACACGATCGCCCCCTATACCTAGGAAGCACCCACTTGTTTGTTTTGTTTCACTGTTTCAGCAACAGTGCCGATCTGCCTCCGAGCACACCACATGCACATTCAGACGGAATTGCAGGTACTTCGTACCTGGTAGTCCAGCAGCCAGCAATGGGCTGTGTTCGATGCATCGCCTTTGACCCTACCCTAACTTCAGTATAACAGCTGTCGATATTCATATTTCCCCACACGTGGCATTGGCTTAAGTTTTTTGTGGGGCTGTTTCTTATGACAGAGCTGGTACTGTAGTGTACCTGGTAGGTGATATCGCTCCTTTTAGGGGAGTCCAGCATTTTATCTGCCGTAATGATTGTCCTTTTACGGCTCCTTTTTTAAAACCCAATTTCTCAGGGATTGTCTCTCTTACAGAGTGTAATTTGACTACGTGCTTTTCCGCTCGTTTTTTATCGAAAAATACATTAGCAACCAGCTCTTCAGCTGTCGCCGAGCCCGTAGATCGCCGTCTAGGAACCCAGGGTTTCGTCGGGAGTGTGGTTGGGTGTGGCAGTGACCGTCTGGCGTGTCTGGGACCGTCTGGTGTGTCTGCGGAGTCCTGCGGCAATCACTTTGTCCCGCGAAATCTAGGTCTTCTCATCAGGTGGAACTGCTGTTGTACAAAATCCCTTTCTCAATTTTTACATGGGACATTACTATAGAGACAGGTGGTCATATCCGGTTCATTTTCAAACACTCGCCTCCCGGTCAGACCCAAATTTCTCGCGTGTATAGCTCTTTCACCGAATGCCCAGCTTCCTGTCGAGGATATTTTTTCAGATTGGTCAATCTTGCTGCTGCTGCTGCAACAGCTTTTTCGACTGAACTCCTCTATTAATAGCTGCTGTTACAGTTGTTGCCAGGTCAAGGCCACACGAATCCTCCTCCTTCCTTCATCCTGTCCTCTATATATCTTTGAATGTGAGCAGCAGAATAATATCAAGCGGGCGAGCTCGCAAACTATTAATAAATCGTGACGCTGGTTTCTCTCTGCTGAAGGTCTCATTGTCAGTGCGGTTTACATAGAATGATCATAGTATGGGGGGTTAGGACGGCCTAAAGTTGCTGTATACATTGGATTTTCCGGAAAAAAAGGCAAACAAAAATATTTACCCACCACTTCAATAAAAAAACTACCGGAGAAAAAAATCAGCGCCACCGAAAAAACAAAATTCTTAGAATGTTATGTACTTTCATAATAACCACTTTTTTTTAAAAAACTTGATTGTAGTATAGAACACATTATTACAGAGTCTATCGACGATTTCCCCAATATTTATTTCTCGGATCCGGCAAATTCCAGATATTTCGTGCATTCTTAGAAGACTTCGACTTTTTTTCCCTCTTTGATAAAAAAATTGTCGAAATAAAACATGCTCCGAATAAAACTTTTTCTGGTCAACTTCTACAAAAAAAAAGTAGACTGACGTCATCATCCACGAACACTTTTCCAAGTTATTATTTTTTACAAAAAAGTGACGTCACGATTCCGGATGACGACAAATAAAATGTCGACCTAGGATTTTCCACCAATCAAAATTTCCAACAAAAAAAATTGACCTATCAGAAAACTGCGGGCATGAAATCCCTTTCTCTCTGTCAACTTCTAGAAAAAAGTAGACTGACGTCATCATCCACGGACTCTTTTTCGGGTTTTTAATTTTTACAAAAGGTGACGTCACGATTCCGTATGACGACAAATGTCGACCAAGGGTTTTCCACCAATCAAAATTTCCAACAAAACAAATTGACCAATCAGAAAACTGCGGGCATGAAATCCCTTTCTCTCAGTAGACTGACGTCATCATCCACGGACACTTTCCCGAGTTTTTAATTTTTACAAAAAGTGACGTCACGATTCCGTATGACGACAAATGTCGACCAAGGATTTTCCACCAATCAAAATTTTCAACAAAAACAATTGACCAATCAGAAAACTACGGGCATGAAATCCCTTTCTCTCGGATAACGACAAATGTCAACCAAGGATTTTCCACCAATCAAAATTTCCAACAAAAATAATTGACCAATCAGAAAACTGCGGGCATGAAATCCCTTTCTCTCTACAGTAGACGTGATACAAGTGATAAAGATGCGATAGCAACTGTTTGACGCTGTCTTGTCGCTTTCTCTCATATATGAATACCATCATCGTCAGGACTTGTGAAACTTGGAACGTGAAGATTGACCAAGCTCTCTTCCGGAGATGATGCGACATAACTCCTAGCCCCGAGGGTTCTCTACCACCAGTTATCTGATACATAAAAGCTGCGGGTTGGATTCGCGATCCTTCGCCTGCAAGGCAGTAGCGAAGCATGCATGTGGTGCGTTACCCATTTTTCATATCCCGACTGGGCTGGAGGCTCGGGCTGCGTTTGATTGCTGTTATGTTTCAACGGAGAACACTCAAAAGTGTACGTCTACATTCTTTTTTTGCTTGATGCGAGAGATTCTACGCAGCTGCCGGAATGTCATGAAAATCCTAGTTCAGTACTACACGGTGGTAGTAATGCTAACATTCTAACTGTGCGTTTGGTTAAAACCCTGTAAACGGTTGGTTGTCTTGCCTCTTCAACACACGAAGCATCGTCCGCGGCTGGTGCCATGTTCGTTGTAATGAATCCGTTTCATGGCTTGCATCGTAAGGGTTCCTGTCAGTTTGTTAGCGGTAGTGAAAATCGGTAGCAAATATGTTTCCGTCCAAATGGTCGTGTACTGGTGGTATACCACACTGTTGTTGCTGTTGAGTTTGAACTTACATCACTACAGTAATTTTGCCCGGAGTCACACAGTGATCAAACGAAGGACCCAGAATCGGTCGCCCCGATTCGCTTTGAACAACCATGACAAGGTAAAGGTTACAACTCCCTCTAAACCTCCAGGGGCAATTTTGTGAAGGAGGGAAAGTTTGACTCCCGCCGGGATCGGCTTCTAGTGTGGAGATACCTCTGACTACGGGATGCTGGGATGTCGGTGCTGAGTAGTTGCTAGTCACACACAAGAGATACATACAGTTCGCGCCCGCAGCTTTCTGATTGCTCTTTGGATTGCTCAGATTGTTTTGGTCGGTGCTTTATTTTTTGTAGGTTCTTTGTTATTCATTTTCTCCAGGACAGCTCGGGGTCAAATGTGGGAGTAACGAGGTGGGGGAGCTAAATACCGACTTGAGCCCCTATTCCAAGACACCTGTGTCGCCTGTTAGGAGCGTCCCGTACGTCCCGTACGGGCAAATAACACAGCCTTGCCATTTCCTTTCCAGGCATATACATGTCCCGATCTATGAGCCATAGTGTAGTGCGCTAGGGCACCGCCGCTTGAGGGGGCCGGCAACGGAATTTGCGCCAGGTAATCGCCGCGATAGGGGACCACCAAAGTAACTTGGGCATGGGAGCCTCCAAGTTGGGGGACAGTGGAAGCGAAATGTCACCTGAAATGCTTGGTAAAAGTACCTTTATACAAATCTGTATAAAAACATGCATATCGCAAAGTTTCTTATACGAAAACATTTCACGTGACATGTCGCTTCCGCCGTTGCCCTTCTTGGCGATCCCAATGCTCAAATTATGTTGGCGGTCCCCTGACGCGGCGATCCACTAGCTCAAATTCCGTTGTCGGTCCCCTAGAGTGGCGGTTCCGTAGCGAAAAGTCCGTTGGCGGTCCCCTCGCGCGGTGGCCCCTTAGCGCACTACAGTAGGCCACGGAGGGGCTGGCACTACTAGGCCCAAACCAATCCGACTGACGGAGTCCCTTAGCTAAGGAACTAAAGTCACGTTCGTTATATATTTCATGTTTTACTTTTTACTCATTACGGACAATAGGGATGCCTAACCCATGGGGTCATATTTCGGACTGCGCATACACCTTTTCTCATAGATGTGTTTTGGACGGGGCATAAATCTCTTCATTATACGAACCTGAGTAAAATAGGTACCCAACATACCGTACCACGAGCCTTATAGATACGTCTGCCACACGCCATACCCGTAGTAGTAGTAGTATAGATCACGAGGGAACCCTGAGCTTGTTTGGTTTTTTCTCTACGAAGTACCAGGTACTAACCGGTTTCGAACGGAACATATCCTCTGTATAGTAGTAGTGGGTTAATACACTATATCTTTCATGAGGACATACACACCCAGTAACACGCGCGATCGGAGTATCACACGCAGCTTGAAAAAATGAGTTTCGACCAAATTTTCGAGCTCACAGCTGAAGAAGTGTATTTTTCATTTTTATAATATGAAGGCTATGAAGGCCAGGCGCGTGCTACGATAGAGGTCTTACTGTAGCAGGGTTTTTGACGAACACAGCAGTTTTGACTGTGACCGGGCTCGTCAATCGAGGAACCGCCACACCCAGCGGAAAAATCGTTTGTGTTTTACGCTCTCATTCGGCACTTCCCTAGGCCATGGGGTTATCAATCGGGCTGCACTTTCACTTTTCCCACAGCCAGTTTCTGGGTGAGGTATGTAGAGGAGGAGCCTCAGAAAAAGTTAAGTGCACCCTTACCGGAGCATGCCTCGTTACCTGCGATAGAGGGCTGTTACATGGGTGAACGCCCGATACGCGGTGTACTCGATACCTGGTACAGCAGTAGTCTGGTAGGTGTGTGGCTTGTGAGGGCCCCATCTTCTCTCTCTCCATAGGTTAGTTGTTGAACGTTCCTATACTCTGTGACGATGTGACGTTGCTGGTTGCCTCAAACTTCAACCCACATGCGAGAAGCGTACGAAATTCCTCCGCCTTCGGTGTAAGATCTCGTTGGGACTCAAGACTTTGCAACGGTTATCGTGTACCGTGGGTGCTTTTATACATGATACGACGTTTACTGTTTGCTGTAATACGCAAAGAGTGCACTTGAGTTGCAGTAGCAGCATCACACATCTGCAAATTCTTCCATGGCAAACGTGCAGTTGCAGCATCACACATACATCTGTTTGCTCTCTAGCAATCGTGCAGTTTCAGTATCATCGCGCATCTGCTTATTCTTCTAAGATGGTGCACATCTTCTCATAGAGCGCCCGTCTACCGCGACGACAACGAAGCACATCCAAGAAAGACTCTACAAAAAGGCGAATCAGACGGGTACACGTCGGGCAGCATCAGCCAACTCCTCCAATTTTCGTTCGAGCATGACACCGACAGGTGACAACCACGCTCGAGGACGAGACTTCTCCGGCATATCGTGTTCCTCCTCTCTGTACTGCAGACTGCCCCTATATCGACTGTCGGAGTGGCCCGGTCGGAAGTGGAGATGCTCCTCGAAGGGTTGCGTCTGACCAGCTTTGGCCTTAAGGGCGTAAAGCAGGACGGCAAATGATGACGATGCCCCTCACGTCTTTCGAGCAAAAGTCGTGCAGATGCAACCCTTCCCAGAGCATCTCCATCTCCGACTGGTCCACTCCAACGAACAATCGATGTAGAGGAAGCCTACAGGAACAGGGAGGAAGAACTATCAGGTGTCTTGGATGGCGAGGACTACGCCTCGATTCGAGTTTGCGCCGTCAACCAAATGAGGGAGAGTGGACGGGTAGGCGGATGAGTGAGTTTGTAAGCGGATCCGCTCTCGTCCACGCACTCATTCGCCCACCCACCCACCTACCCTAATCTGGTGCACGGCGCATTCGCGGATCGACGCGTAGCCTTGCTCGCCCCACACATCTCATAGGACACGCTCCGGAGATAGAGCGGATTGCATGAATTGGTCTTGATGCAGTAGACCCCGGTACAGCCCGCAGGCTGAAGAGTTAGCAGAGCTACCATCAGGGCAGAGTAATCCTTACAGTGGTTCAGGGGTGAAACAAACTGTATATATCTGTCGTCCTCGCTGCTGGTGCTGGTGCTGCTGGTGCTGTTGTTCTTACCTAATGCGTTCCGGCTTGTAGGTGCATTCGATTCGAAAACCCTCTCAATTGCTGTTGCTGCGGTATCTCCGCCGCTCGCCCCTCTTGCATTCACCAAACTAAACCGTTTCTTACTATAAATAGCGTACCTCCTCTGGTTTGGTCTTGGAAACAGTTGGGTGGAAATAAACAACCTGTGAAGGATTACGACAAGGTACAGGAGTATTATGCTTGGAGTAGAGGGGGGAGCAGAGATTATGTTTCGGGTAGGGCATGGATATAACAATATATCAGGGGCCCTACTAGAGGTACCCATTACTCGGGTACAAATGTGAATTTGGCACAAAGAGTACGGTTTAGCAGGATACGTCTGGAACTAAATTCGTACCGCGAAGTAATAACCAAATCAAGTTAAAATGCCACGGAGGTAGTGTAGTGGCCGGTTCGCGTGCCAATATATCGTAAATTACCGTGGTGGCTTGTTCTCGTCTAATCAATGCCGTGCTTGGCGTACCTCTCGATAAGTTTCCATGAAGTGTTCGGGTCCCAACAGCATCGTGCTTGCCGTATCGCTCAAGAAGTTCCCTTGGAGTACCGTGGTGACTGGTTCCCATCCAACCAACATCGCGTCTGCTGTGTCCCTCTAACACACACAACACGCACCGTAAATATCGGGGTGACTTAGTTGCATCCAACCGATACCGTGCGTACCGTGGACCCTCTCCCGAGTCCTGTGGAGTACCGTGGTGTCTTGGTTTCGTCCAAACAACATCATGCCTGCCATTTGCCGTACACTTAATACTGAGTGCCGGGGTGGCTAGTGTAGGTCCCACTGGAACAAGTCCCAAACCCAACGTTTGTATCCGAGGAAACCCCTGGTACTTAAATTTCCTTCTCAAACTGGATTTTTTCCAAAGAAGCAATGGGTGGTGAGCTGGTGTCAGCTAACCGGCCCACCCCCTGGCTGGCGTACTGGCGAGGGGGGGCGCTATGGAGGTGTCGCCGGAGGCAGATATGAATAGTACGTTGTACTTCGATACCGTTGTTACGTTTCAGCGCAGTGATTGGCCGATGCGAGTAATTTCAGAGTTGGTCTTGTATTCACCACTGACTATGGACTGATCGCGAAGCCACAACAAATGATGTCTCCCAATCACCGCAGTAAACATGCTTCGCGCTATATGTGTTTTCCGGGTAGGCAGTAGTTGGTGCGGGTAAACAAAACAAAGAGTATACGTCCGTGCCGGAGGTTGAGTTCGTCGGCCCACGCTTCTGCGACCAGACCTTCCCCCAGTCTGGAGCACATTGTCGCACGGGGGTAGGGTCAACGAGGCAGTCACTATCATCGTGCCACTACCTTCCACCGGACAAGGGCAACGCCCAAATGAAGAGGTCACCCCTCCCGGCGCCATTCCAGCCTGTTCGGCCGTGGTCCCGGTGGCCTACTGGAAAGGGCCGTAGGACGCGAGTCCGTCAAACAGCGAAGCGAGCAACTTGGGTGAGGGGGCATTGCTGTCTTTTCTTCGGGCAGCCGTCTCTAGCAATCCACGTTGCCGGCCGGAGATAGTTACCGCAGGAGACAGCTGTGTCCACTGGCTCGGGGTGTCGATTTCGGTTGACCCACCCTCCCCGCGACAATACGTCCTGGGCTGGGAACAGCTCAGATACGTCCGTGCCGGGGGTTGATTGCGTTGGCCTGAACGTCTGCGTCAAAATGACAGGAGTTCCCCCCAGCCCAGGACCCATAGTCGCGGGGAGGGTGGGTCAACGAGGCAGTCACTATCGTGTCATTACCCACAACCGAGGAAAGGCAACGCCCAGAAGATGGAGCCGCCTCTCCCGGCGCCATTCCAGCCTATTCAGCCGTGGTTCCCACAACCTACTGGACGGTGCCATTGAGAGTGGGTCCCTTACACAACGAAATCGACGTTTTGGGTGAGGAGCTGTCGCTGTTTTCTCTTCCGGCCGTCGTCGCCGGTCACCTTGCCGCCTGAACCTCAGGCCAACGAGCTAAACCTGGAACCTTCCAGCACGAAATTATTGTTTTTCCCTCATTCCGAGCTGCCCCAAGATCAGGACGCTTTGACGCCGAGGGGATCGCTCCAGCAGTCGGGCGGTAGTGCCGTTAACCATGACCGGGGTTCAGCCACGCCAAAACTATTGGGCCGCCCTGTCCCTACACTACAAGTACTCCTGCTTAGACGGTCGTGAACCCTGCTCGCTACTGGAAGGCGCCTGGGTCGGGAATCCCCTGAAAGAGCGAATCGCGCTGTGGCCCTTTTATGTCCGCAACGTGGTTTACTCTCAGGGGACGCACGTCACCTGGCGTCCCCCAGCGGCAAGCGGGTACCACGGCTGGCTACGTAGGAATACTCGTAGCGCCGGAAGGGATATTTCTTCTTTGTGTAGCCTTTCCTCGGCAATGGGGAATGGCACTATAGTACTCGACCGCTTGGGCCACCGTCTTGACCCCAATCCGTCCTGAGCTGGGGACAGCTCGCAACGCGGGTGACTAAATACGTTCGTCCTGGATGATTTCAGGTCGAGCTCATCCGATGCGTCCTCGAGCCAATGGGGCGGCGTGGTGTCGACGGCATGGGGAGAGTTCTCAGCGAGCGGGGACCTCTTCACAAAGGACTACCCCAGCACATCAATGGCAAGGGGATGTCGGCGTTGCTCGAGGTGCTCATGGGGTACTGTCGAAAGCACCCGGAAGATCTACGCTTGGCACAATTCGGTGTGAGCACTAGGTGTTCGAGAAGTGCCGCACTACGGAGACAGGCGAGCAGCGGCGGCCAACATTTAACTTGGTGAACCACTGCGAGGAGTCCGCGAGGGTAGATTGGCTTCCACCAAGCCGTAGCCGATACACAGGTAGGGCAGACAACGGCCATTGACTGCTGCTTTCTGCCGCCCCCCACGGTAAGATACGCCGTGGAACACATGGCCAAGTGTGGAGTGCACGCCGTCATCGTTGTTCCCGACCACTGCGCAATTGTAGGCTCGCTCGCAGTACCCGAGATAGGCAACGTTGGTTTCCTGCACCACCAAGGCGGGGTGCGGGACCAACATTGGAGTCCGAGAACTACTTGGTGAGTAAACACATCATGAAATAAACAACATATAAACAAATGCGGGGGGGGTTATAAGGCGCAAGTGGGCGTTGGGGGACTCGAACTCCCGTATACAGCTTCAATTTTGTACCCAAAACATAATTCTCTACAACAACAAGTCGCTAATATTCGTCTTCAGACTGGTATACAGTGATCTGGCGCCAAGAACAAATGAGACGAAAACATAACACACAGTTTGGAGCCAATGAGACCTCTCTGCTGCGGCACGATATCACACCCATGCTTTTGCCCTTCTCTTCCTGCCCTAGCCTAGTTGTATCTTTGCATCATTTCTACGTGCTATTTCTCCTCCTTGTCGTCACACCCAAATTTTACCTTGGTCTCTGGTTGGTTTGGCTTCGACTGTCCCAAGGGAACGCTGAATACCGTATATGACGGTGTACACCACCCAAAACAAGCAGAAAACCCTACCCGGTATACACTCAACCAAGAACGAAAGTGGATGTAATATACAGTTGCTTCACGTTTGCACGATGCATATTCAAGCCGAGTTTACCACACTGACTCCAACTTCAGTAGTCGTAGTGTAGGACACACCCTGTCTCACGTAAGAACTTGAGCCTGTGGCCCATACAATTATATGAGCTTCTTAACCCCATTAGAACATACCAGGTACCTTACTCTCTAACTAGTTTCAGATTGCCAGACGTGGGGATGGGTAGATGGTTTGACCCTGGCTGCCCCTGTAGGAGTGTGATTAACATCTCAATGTACGTTGCGAGGGAGGCCATATATGGCTTTGCTCTAACAGGTGGCATTGCCGTTAACCCTGCTACACTCGTGCAACGCCTGATGTCCGGTCTCTGTGAACAACGTTGTTTGAAATTCCAAGCGCCGTCCCATGCAAGTAATATCTTATGAATCAATGAAAGCCCGACGTGCTCCGTTCCGGTATTGTAGAGGTGCGAGGGTCTATGGCCCTGTGGACAAGGCCATGCAGGATATGAGTACCCGCCCCTCTGGGGTTAACGTCGGTTGGCAACGACACTGTAAAATACGCCACCCATTGCGTGAGCTAGAGGTCTAGAGGTGCTTACATATTCGTTTACTTGGCGGTAATTATGGATGGTGGTCGAGTTAGATCATATGGGCGGAATTAAAGCCCTTACCTCCTCTCAAGGGGAATAATCGTATCACGTAGTGCGTTGTATATGGTCATGGTCTCTCATGGGGCAGTTACTTAGTATACCCCTTGCTGTCTCTGGAAGTGGTCACACCAGCAACAAGTCAAGTCATTCGATGCTGCCGTTCATATGCAAGAAAAACCCCTCCACACGCGGTTCTTAGTAGGATGCAGCTCACCTTCACGCCATTTGCCGATCACCTGGCGGCGCTTGGCGCTGGCTGCAAGCAATACCTGTCTGGCAGATGAAATCTCGACGCGCCTCATCCCGACTATGTAGATATTCGGAGGTCCATGGTCTTGAAACTACGGCCATGCATGGGAGTCATCCCACGGTAGGGGTGCAGCAACAAGTTCCTGAGCTCCGGACATGAGGAGCTCAATATCTCATCCTGAACATGACTTCCAAGAGTTTCGTTCGCGCAACCTGATCACCATTTCTATCCGCTAGTTCTAAAACAAACACACTCGT
>JBBMKB010096394.1:0-39374 GCA_037833945.1 Alaria marginata | reverse complement strand
ACTGTAGGGAGATACGAAACCAACCATAATGGAGATCCGACGTTAACCATAGGGAGGTTCGACACTATGTACCATAAATATTAATACGCATGTCGCCACTACATTACTGAGTGTCGACCGTTGGCGTGTCGCCACAATATTATCGAGTGGCGATTGTTTTGCTTATATTATATCTCTGATATACTTAAGCTCTATCACAACCCACCTTACTCAGCGTACTACATGTAGGCATACTGGCGTCCCCAGTGGCTCAGTTGGTAACCTCTCGAAAACCTTCTGACGGCTATGTTGCGGGTTCGAATCTCTCTGGAGTGAAGACATCGCTATTTAGGCGTAAAGCGATACTATAAAGTCGTGAAGATTCGACTTTAAAATGTTGACGAGGGAAAGGGACGGCTGGACCCCTCTCGCGATAAAAATTAAGGCAAGCGACACATGCTACGATAAAAGTGCGCCCGTTTTGTTTTCTGGGGATCCTCACTTTAGGGCGCCCTGAACCTCACCCATCAACCGATTTCTGAGTAAACTGGAAGTGCAATCCATTGGACAAACCCATGTGGCCTAGTTATACAAAAATATCGGACCAACAATAAACAAGGAGGATTCCAACGATTTTGCCCCGCCATTCAGAAATAAAAATACGAAAAGTAGAACCCGTCAAGCACCGCAGGAGGAAATGTGAAGAGAAATCTTCTGTGTTTACCTTCCCCCTGTGTGACCCCGGCTGGTGCGTCAAAACATCTGGCGCCAAGAAAAAAATGGGACGAAAACACACACGTATATACCAAAGTACTTACAACCGCGGGCAGTTTTCACTATGAGCAGATGACCGCTGTATGCTTGAGTACTGTAGTACTCCGGGCGAGGATTGCCGCCGGAACCAAGAGGCCTAACCTATCCTAGTTCTCACTTAAAAAGGTCGGTGAAGGCCTATTCTATCATAGACGGATACAAACGCCATTGCCCATGAGATCGTTTACCCCGCACCGGGTACGGTGTCGTACGACATAACTTAAGATTCGTTGTCCCCCCCGGGATGCGAGGTGAGATGTACGCTTTGGGAGGGAGCTCTCGTAAGACAACCCGTGCAACGTCCCACAGCGGGAATGTCATGCGATATGTCATGGGATACATTCATAGTTGATCGGTTCTACTGTAGTACCACATCGATCAATCAGGTCCAGTATTGATAGTTTCGTCGAAGCCCATCTTCGTAAGTGGCGTGTGACGTGTGACTTTTTTTTTCGCGCCTGCCACGGTACTTGAGACCCCGCAAAGAGCAGTAATATCTCCTAAGTCAAACTTACAACCTTACGGAACCATTCCGTGCCCGAGAACCAACGTTTTTTCGGGTATCTTACCTGGTACTGTAGGTACTGTAGGAAAGTATAGGTTTCCAAGAAGCGTTTTGGTTCTTGAATGGGTGAAACCGTCATTTAAGATCGAAACGTTTTTATCGTAAGATACGGTGGTTCCTCAAAGGGCATCTGTTCCAGGTAGGAGCTGCCCACTTGTGCTCTTCTTCTCCAGTGATCGCCTCGCCATACCGAAGATACCAGGCCAAGAGCAACGTGCGTGACTTCGCAGGTGCTGTAGAGTGGGCGAGGTTAGTATTTCCGTTCATATTTGCCAGGTCTTTCGCGATGACAGTTCGGCCCATGTCACTGTTGTTGCAGCTTGGCTGACTACAGTAGCGATCGAGCAAACTTCAGCAACAGGTCTTTGGGCTGGCATGGTATCATAGCAGCTCACACGTATTCCCGAGGGCCGGCATCTTGTGTTTACAGCTCCAGATCTGCTGTGGTTCGTTGGGATACACCCTTGCGTGTGCCTCGCCACCGCATTGGAATCTCGTAGCATGAGGGTCTGTAGTACTGTAGATCGTATCGTCATTGAATGGTCGGTTCACAGGAGCGCCGGTGGTGAATTTGTTTTTAACCCGCTATATAATGCAAAGATACAAAATCTCATCCTACAACTATAATCGATAAGCTACGAGTAGAGCGGCATCCCCTCGTACCTGTTTTGTCAGCCCTTCTGCATAGAGCAAGCAGAAAGGGCTCTTGTCTGATTGTGATGCGCCTAAACCTGTGCCTACCCGCTTTGATCTCGCTTGCGTCTTGACGATATCCCAGGATCCCTGATAGGCGTATCGACCTATTTCAGCATATTTCACAATGGCCACTGCTGGTACGCGTCTTTTTCTGGCGAACGTGCTGGGCTTCGTTGGGATTTCGGTTTTGGGGTACCTCTGTACAGCAGCAGCGGGGTCCCTACTGCGGTCCAGGTATGTCTCCTGATCGGTATGTCATACAATTACGAGGTATAACGTCAGATGCGCCTGTTACCAGCAGGTGTAGTCAGCAGAAGTCGTGAAGTGTGCAACAGCAACAACTCTGCGGCCGACCTCATATGTATATGCGTGGCTGATACGCTATCCGTTGCCTGTGGTCGGCGGATCGGCGCCTGGAGTAAAGCTCGATACGCTTCTTATACAAACACCAAACTGTATTGTCCGCGTTACAAACCATCAAGGCACCTCGTATCAGGTACTGGTATTTCACCTCGTTCTATCAGCACAGGAGACCTGGTCGTACGAATGCAGGGTATACCGCAAACGCCGCTCTAACCCCACGCCACCCGACCCGATGATTATGTTTCTTATATACCACAAAGGTTAATCCAAAAAGAGTTAGAAGATGGCTGCGACGTGTGGCTGCATGACTGCGCGGCATCCTCGACAGACGGTGTATTCACCCGCACCAAGGAAGAGGTCTGCGCCCTGGCAGCGCCTGCCAACTGTTCGCCGTACTTCGACGCAAAACGAAGCCGGTCGTCTTTCCTTCCAGGGCCAAACCGTCATGCGAGTCGAAGGCCTACCCCGCTTGCTCTCGAGGGGCGTTCAAGTGAAGAAACGTTAACCTCCAGCGGCATGTCGGCTATTGACAAGCTCGACCCATATGCTAGTATAATCGTATCGCCTGGATGGTCTTTCGTTGGGTGCAATATCTTGGCTTGGACCTCGGTGTATATCGTCTGCGTTGCTGTCCATAAGGCGCGTTCACGAAGGTTCCGTCAAGCTTCGAGGGTCATCAACGCCGCCGACAGACACCGTGTCGAACCCAGCGCGTGTGATACTGGTAGGGGGCGGAACATGGCTCTAGGCAACACCACAGGAGTGGCTAATATATATTCTAATGGGGGTGACGCCAGAGGCGGGCGCTCCAGTACCAGACGTATGCCGGGAGTTGAGGTAAGAGCGATTGTAGCCGTAACAGGTTGGTTAGTCTCTGAAATCATATCAGCTCTTGAAGTTCGCCCGGTTACGCAAGCCATCGTTTCTTTTGAAGTTGTATTTAAGGTACGCTCTATAGGGGAAAGACAGGTGCGTTTGCGCCGGAATCGTTGTATCTAATGTCGTTCCTCTCCAACCGGGACCACGCAATGTAACTGCAACAATCCTAGCCGTGCATCGAAAGTTGCATGTGCGTTTTACCTACCCCATGGGATTATTGACGTTAATTGGGTTATGCGTACGATAATTCCCGCTGTAGGTCTTAGGAGGAGACGCATAGAGCTGTCCGCGTATGGAGTCGCAAAACTATACTTAGACGCTTTACCGTGTCGTGGCAAAAACTGTTTTAGTGCGTAATGTGGAATTATATTGCGGAGGAGGGTACGGTCGTGACGGCGAGGTTAGTATCAAAGCCATGTCCGATTCCTAGAGCCAGCCCCGTGCTTCTTGAGCACCCCATGCTACTGTCGCCTGGCTGTTGCCATTGTGTAACCTTGGGGTTGGCCTCAGTAACCGAGACTACATGGTGACCACGTCACACGTCTGCTTTAGAGCGATACCAAACGCCCACGACATCCTTTTACTTCTCCGTTCGACGTTTACCGAGATGCCTGCCTTTGACAAAACCTGCTATTAATACCTGCAATAAACGCGCCCGCTAGACGCCTGACGTCCAGTAACCACAGCAGTCCCCCTTTCACTCACGCCGCCTTATCATGGGAGGCCAGCGTATCCACGTACATATACACTAAACAGTATATTACAACAAATGCCGCTTTTTGCTTCGACCGCCGCTTCACACTGAACCAGGTGCCGCAACAAGCCCGTATGGTATCGGAGACTTTGCAGCCTCACGATCCCATCTACAGCGCGGGTCATAACGCTGCTATCGCCGACATCATAACAGAGAGGAAGCCCGGCGCCAGCTCCAACGCCATCTCTGGAGTTGGTTCGTCGGCCAATCTCAGGCCGTACTCCGCGTTACCGCCGAGCTCACCGCTCTCAGCACCCTTGTGTGACCTGTCGCCAAGCCGTCGCGCGATGCTCTCTCCACAGACGCCACGGTTGCCTATGCTGGAAGGAATCTCTGGTGCCAAGATGACCCGCTCTGGCGACATAGGAGGCAGCACAGGGCTGGGCATTTCCATCCGGGAAAGGAACGGAAGGCGCAGCATGCCTTTCGCGGCCGTCGAGGATAGGGCTCAACCGGGGGCGAAGGCGGCCGGCGGAAGGAGGACCAACAGTGCTTTTTCACCGAGTGCTTTGACAGCACCATGCCCGGATCCCGTATCACCTCCCAACCTTCGGAGGCCAAATCCTGCGAGTAGCTCGTCAGGTGGGAAGGGCGGTTCGCTTAAACCGGTTCGCATTTCAATTTGTGCCCATCATCCCCCTGTCGGTACTTCCACTGCCAAATCCAACTTCTGTCCTACATTGTAGACTGAGCATTGTTTGCCATCAACATGTATGTGCGTCTATTCCCTGTACGTATTATCTGCATCAACTCATAACCCAGACTACATACACTGCTGGTGTCGTTACTTAGCTTGGGTACTGGCCCTCTTGCCTGTCTTCGAGTCATCATCAGTACTCACTCAGGCTACGATAGGCGGTCACTTTTGAAGCGTCCCCTTACAGCGGCTCGGGGCCACCTGCGCGAGAGACTACCCCTATGTGGCTTTCGGATGTTGCTATTTTCCATACCTCGGGATTGGTTCTTATGCTGCGCCAATGCAAAGGTTCACGTCTAGGTTTGCGTGGGGTACCGGTCCACTCGTGCGAGTAGGCAAATCTCGACAGAGAAGATGGTGGTAGTCCCTCTACCATGACATGGATCTGCTGTCCCGGCCATAAAGCTCCCCGTCGAAAAGCGTCGGTGATGAGGGGATGCACCGTAACCTGTTGCGTGACTTGTAAATGTGGTGTTGTAGTGACTTCATGTGTTTCCCTTCCGGTGGAGGGTGCACATCTTGCAACCATGGCTGCTAAGTAGGACTATACCGGCAAATGATCACCAACAAAACAGTAGCCAGCAGCGTTAGTTTTCAACAACCACTACAGGGATCGTAGTCACAGCCAAGGTCGTATCGAGGTAAGCGTCATCCGAAAGTACAAAGCGGCACTGGGGGCCACTCAACAGATGCTCGGTCTGCCGCCGGGGTACGTGCTTGGGCACGGCCTTAAATCGTCATCAACAGTGTTGATGCAAAGTGATATCTCCCACATACCGTCATGGCTGACTCCAGTTTACGAACTGCGATTGCCGTGGTCACATTCACTCGAATATTTTCCGTGTTCCCGTGTCGTAACCAAACGCGATATTTTTGTCTCCGGTTCAAGACATCGTTGGTTGTGTCCCAGGCCGTCGTAAGTAGATGTGGTGCAACGGGGTACCGTCGCAGCAGCGCGGATCCAGTCCTAACAACCTGTCTTTACGAACTGTGATCGTGTGTGCAACGCCCCAGGTTCGGAAGTATCGTTCTCTGACGGAGCAAGCTCCCAAGTACCAGCTTGTTTCGCGTTATTCCTTGACGCGCCATCTACCACCTCCCCCACCTCCACCACCTACTCGGCATGCTGGACTGTGCTGGGAGAGGGTTTCACCAGCTCGACCTCACTGCATGGAATATCCGATCTGGAAAGCGATGTGGCGTCGTCGACACGTTCGGGCAGGGCGATAATGCCGGGCACAGACGGCCCCGACGTTGGAAACACCGCTTACATGAAGATGTCCAGCTTTGGCATACTAGAGCAACCGGCGGCCGGGTGGAAGGAAGATATCATGGGACCGCGCACAAACTGGGCCGCGCTATCTACAGGATCGTCGGTTGGTCAGAATGCTAGACGTCCTGAGTTTGGAGCTGCTCAGACTCCAGAACTTGACCAGCCTCCAGCGGGTTTGGCCCGCACCAGGGGTGGTGTTGAGGACCAGCAGCGAACATCTACTTGCCAGGTACCATCCACCGAGCAGGGGCCAGAGCTTGACGTTCTCGCGCATCCTAACCGCTACAAGGTCAACGTCGAGGAGCCGAAGGGAGTGTCTTCCCGTGAATTATCGTCGGGGTGCAGGGAACGAGCGTTTGATGCGCACGCCGGTTACGACGGAATCGGGGGAGGCGCAGTTGAAAAAGGCGCGGCATCTTCCCACCAGATTTCGTCGGCCTTGAAAGGACGAGAGCTTCAGGCTAACGTACGTGCCGAACGCTACGCGTGCTGTGCCGGGGAGGGAAAGGGGCCATGCCTTCATGAGATAGCGGCGGAAAATACAGAGTGAGAACTGCAGCTTAAGCCCGGTTTGGTGAAAGCTTCCTTCGACCCGTCCAATGGTGGACTCGGTGGGTTCACCTTGTCCGTCCAGCACGAGGCGGACAAGATGGGACACCACCGCAACAATAGATGTGTCCTTGGAGGAGCGTCACTCCAGAAACCGAGAGCTATACGAATCGGTTCAGTTGCGATTATAGACTGCAAGGGATGGCAATGGTGATGATAAGAGAGGCGAGGCGCGGCCTGCTCCGTTCCCTGACGAAAGCGTAATTGACCCTCCAGATACGCGTACGTCGAAGCCAATGTGTCCTGACGACATACTCCACACCACCGTCGGATTACGCATGGCTGTAGATCGCGGGTACTCAGCGAATCCGTAATCAGGCAGTGCGATACTATGACGATGAGTATAACGAGAGCATGTCGTGCGCAGCTCGACATTGACCCTGCGAAGGCACACATCTAAGGGCAGGGTCATCGTGAGTACGGTTTGCTGGTGTGTGCTGCGAAACGTTCAGAATAGCGCAAAGGGCGTATTCCGGTGCGTCCGTCGTGTTCCTGGATTATAACGGGGCCAGGCGTCCCTGCAAACTTTACAACTGACCGTAGGTGCTAGCATAGAGCGCTGACGACTGTTTTAACCCTGTCGTCGGTCGTAGAATGTTGATGGGTGACGCGTGTAACGATAGAGGTACTGCGGTCAAGCTTTTGTTTTCTAAACGGCGGGGTTCCTCAACCCAAAGTAGTCGCGAAACACAATCTTGTTTAGCAAACTTAATGTCTTGTATCCGATAGGTCATGGGTTTGTCCATCGGGCTTCCTTTTCATTTTACTCAAATTAAGTTAAACGGTGGCGTATAGATCCCCTCACTTAGGGAGCCTAAAATTCAAAGTGGTGCACCTCTACGGTGGTAGCGTGTGCCGGCTTTCTTTTCTATACTCGTCTCACGTCGAGATCGACACTCGACAGCTGTTCGTCGAGGTGGGGTGCTCCAACCCTTGTGCGGAACGGTGACAGGGGCCTTGTCTGTGGGACGGATGAGGGCGCCACGGTCCTCCCTCCAAAGTCTAGCCCAGATGATGGCGGCGAAACTTCAAGCCAGACAAGATAACAGACACAGCATTAATTTCCTAAACTTGCAGGTTCTTAGGCAGACTTGTTGGACGGGCGAACAGGTGGCCTGCTCATGCCGCCACCCGAATGTACATACATCCCTGCCCACAATTCCGAACGCGTTGACGCAACCTCACCGTTTTGTCAAGAATTCTATTTTGGCGTTACTGGTGTCTCGTGCAGGTGTTAGTGTGGCTGTGACCGTTCGAAATTATGTGGTGGTTCTTGAAGTGGTCATTGGAATTAGGTCGTAGAACACAACATGCAGTACTTATCGCGCAACTTGAAACACTAGTTTATGTAAGATAGGGTTGATATAGCGCTGGGGCCATGGTGAACAGTCGTCGCGAAGTTTGCACTGCTCTACCCCTATCTCTTTCTCTCTGTCTGTCTGTCTGTCTGTCTGTCTGTCTGTCTGTTTGTCTGTCTGTCTGTCTGTCTGTCTGTCTGTTTGTCTGTCTGTCTGTCTGTCTGTCTGTCTGTCTGTCTGTCTGTCTGTCTGTCGGTCTGTCTGTCTGTCGGTCTGTGTTCGTGTTTCTTTGTCCGTTTTTCCTTCTCTGTTCTTTCTGAATTTCCGTCTGTCCCTCTGTCTCTCTGCATTTGTTCTCTGTGTCTGCCTGTGTGTCTGTCTGTGTCCCTTATCCTATCATCGGGAGTCTGATACGGTGCAAGCCTTCCCTCCGTGGACTACCGTGCGGAATACTGCACATTAATAGCTGCCCTAAACAGTTCGTCCCCAACACTCCCACAACTCACGCTATGACCCGGGCTGCGCCTACCTTTGCCGAGGTTCTTCGCTTGCGGAGCTCTACACCTCACCTGACAAACAACCCTGAGAAACAAAACGATAATGAAACTCGATGGAAATCGCTACAAGGCTAGCATTCTACCACTTAACGGCGACCAAGGATTTGGTGGAGGTGTCGAGTTTAGGGCCATGTTGTCCGGCGGCTCGGAGCTGCTCACCACGTGAGTGGCCTTGAGGGCGTTTTGGCTTCGCGGTATGCACCGCCATACATCTATTTCTCAACGCCCACCAAACCGTGGTGAAGTCTAGTTTTGGTGGAGGTGCGTCTACTGTAGCCACTCGTGCAAGAGGCCGGAACTCGAGGGCAAGCGATAATGGGGCTGCCCCCCCGACAAGTGTTCCTCACCGGGCGAGCCCCATCGTTAAAACAATGTTTCATCATGAAGACCTTCGCTAGTAGCTTGTAAAGCACCACGTTAAATCCGCCAACAACTACGACGGTAGCACATAGCGTAGAAACCGATCGAGTTTGCACTGGGAGTTTTCATTGCTATCACCCCTAAACAAGATATGAAATAAGTTTGCGTTGCAACAGAGTCGGGGGCTCTCGCGTCGGGAACTCTACTGCCGAGGCGGGGGTTTCCTGGCTGTTGTCATTTTTGTTCAGGAAAGAGACAGTACTTGCCCTTTGACTAGCTCCTCCGACTATTCCATCTCGATTCCGATTTGATCGGACAAACAACAGGGTTGACAAACGATGTATCAAGCGAGATGACAGGCGGCGTGAGCACACGAAATATGGGCACGTAGCTGGGGGCATCTTAGTTGGCGCTTGACATGGTGTAGTTTAGGTTTGATCTCCCTTCTAGCGGCGGTGATAAATAACCACCTGGTAGCCGCGAACTTTGTGAGTTAAGTTATACGTGGAACTCGAAGTGTTCCCGTACGGGTGGATCTCCTGCCTTCCTCTATATATACGATATGGATGGGGGGGCATGTAAAACTGCGTACCCCCTACCGTCACTGTTGGGGTCGTATCCTCCCACGGCACGGCGCGATAGTGTTTGTTCCGTGCAGGCCAAATCCCTCCATGAACCTTGCGGTCTCTGACTGTGTGCGGGCGGTCGGGATATACCTCCTCTTGCTCTCCGCCTGTACTGTCGTGGAGATTTGGTGTACAAAAGACAGTCGGTCAATGCAACATGTCGTAGGGTACATTCATCCGTAGCGAATACCTTTCACTCAGATACGTTAGCTGTGCCCACGCTTGCGTTCACTCTTGGCAATATTATCGTCCCCCCTCTCTCCCGGTTCTTGTATTTATGTTCCTTTGTCCATTTACACAGTCAGCCGTACAATCGTCTTCTCCACAGCCACTGGGTACCACCTTACTATCTCTTTCAATAGAAGCAAAGTCTCGAAATGCATACAAATGTTGTCGGCTGTAAGCCTCGTTCTTTGATGTACTTCGATCTGCACATCGACCGGCACCACAATGCTTCGTCTATCTGAACTCGTCAATACTATTCGAAATATAGTACAGTGTTTGCGTTGTTCAGATTCTGATCAGGTTTCGAGATCCAAGGCTATTCAGATGATCAAAACAGAAGCGGGTTTGAAACCACTTGCGACAACCCAAATCGCACTTTTTTCGCTTGTTGGGTTGTTTTTCGTGTGGCTTGGCCGATTGGGGTGGTTGAACAATAGGGCTTGCGGTCGCTATGATATTGGTTTACGCCACCGCCGCGGTGTGATGTGCTATGATTTGTAGGCGTGTGCACAGGATTTCCCCCCGTCGCCTCTCGTTGAGATTCGCGTTTCATTGCCCCGAGTATGGTCGTCGACGCGGTCAAAAGTAGAGCCTGGCCGACCCGGGTGTGTTGTCCCACCATGAACATGCCACGTCAAGTTGGGCCAACTCCCAATTTGGATTTAGATTTACCCCAAAATAAGTGTTTCAGTAAGTAGTCGAGATATATTGATTGCGAATCTGCCCAACGTAGCTATTTACGCACTCTGGTTGGTCAAGTGGGCTGTCTTAGAAGCAGCTCAACCAACCTAGGCTCTCTCCTAGCCACATAATCCATATCCCGCCTAATCAATCAAGCCCAGTATTCAAGCATGCTGTGTCAGCCTAGAGCCCTCACAAGCGGCAGCATCCAAGCACAGGTCACCCCATAGCGTTCGGGTTCGGGTTCGGGCTAGGGTTCTGGTCGGCTGGTCGACTTTAGGCGCCACGACCAAAACCCCGGTAAAGATTCACAATCAATTTGTGTCGAGGCCTTGTTTCAAGCAATTTCTTTTTTTTCGTCAAATTAAAACTGCATAGTTTATACCTCGAAATCGAAGTACTTGATGATGGTGCGTGTTTTCGCCAATCACATCAAAATGAAATTCTACTTTTTATTCCCGATTGGAATTCTTTTTATCGTTAGATCAGAGCCTTACAACCATACCTGGTATAATACAGTGCATCGCCGTCCATGTAACAGGAACTCACCGAAGACTACCAACACATACATACCCTCCAGAGTGACACACACCGCGCATCGGAGGTCGGGTCTACAGCCAGAAGAAGGCATTTTAGCAAAGTCGGAGCCCCATTATTCAGCGAAAAATAACTCTTTGACCTCCCCATCCCCCCCCTCCCCCCCCCTCGATTCGACCAGACTCGCCAAACAAACGTGAAATACTGTCCACGGTTTGGAGCAAATGTGCAGCAGTACAAGCACCAGCATGCTGTGCGCGTGTCGTACATCAGCTGACGTTTAGCCTACAAAAAATTCCTATGACACCCTTGCCGCATGGACTGCTAGGTGTGGTCTAGTCTATGGACGTCACTGGTTTCCAATATTTAGGCCGAGTCTAAATACGTCACGTGTTTTCGGTCGAAATCCCTCTCTCGAAATTCGAACGGAGCCAACTTTCCAATCTCCCCTAGCCCCTCCTCAATAACGCCAAATCCCTTGAAACAGATATCAACTGTATGATAAGAGGGCGTGCACATCGTGGTCTAGTCAGGGTGCTCGTGGGAAACTATCGTAGTTGTAATAGTCGACTTGAGGCTACTGCAGGGAGGGGTACCCCATGTCTCAATACCGAGCATAGACCGCTGGCACGAATGCCTCTACGCCGCACTTCAAAATGGACTCTATGAGTGCTTTTGTTGGAGTGACCAAGCAGTTCTTTCTAGTGCCTGCCACCGTGACTATCACCAAACCGGACGACATCGCCGCTGAGGATTGCAAGCCAATTGAGTGGCGACTCAAGGAAGCCTGAAAAGACCAGCGCCCCCTCCGTAGAAGCCTTGGTCACGTTCTGTCGCCCCCCGTTTGATCGTGAGAGGAGTCCTGGGTTAATAGCAAGCGTTTCCTGTGAAGAAACACATGGCAGACATTCAGCGTTCCGCTGGTCAACAGTTACACGGTATATTACCAGAGGGGATGTTTTTTGCAAGCAAACCGGTTGTCTTGGACCCTCAGGACGTCGACTGAATGCAGAGGAAGGCCAGCAGAACTTCTTGTTATATATTGTATATATCATTCTGCCAGTTTTGAGGAGGAACAAAATCCTTACCATGGTACGTTCTAGTTAATGCCAAACGCGGAAACTATGATATTTCTCCTGATTTTTCAGCTCTCCGTGTGGTGGCAGAATTCCGTCGATTATGCATGCAGCGAACCACCCTCGACGATGTAAGTTGTTTTAACCCTCTTATCGCTGCACCAATGACTCCACACTATCGGCAAGTGATTTGTACGCGAAACCATGTGTGTAGATCCTAAACGAATTACTTTTAGTGGGAGAAACATCGGGTTGCGAAACTAGCCTTCGTCCAAAAAAGGGGGCATTATTGGGCCTTCTAGGTCGAATTTAAGAAGAAAAACATGTACCAGGTATGTATGCGGTAATTAAAAAAGACAACTTAAAGCAATAGGCGATATGTAAGACACGCGGCGTCCTTAGGGACATGTGAGATAAACCGAATATGGTCCCCCCTCCAGACGTGTTGCACGATAGAGATGGCACATTTTTGCGTTTTTATTTTCTGGATGACGGGGCTCCTTAACCAAAACAATCGTCGGAATGTCTTAGAAGGTACTATTTTGGCAATATATATAAGTTTTTTTCCATAGATGGGCCACGGATTTGCTCATCGGATTGCGCTTTCAGTTGCCCAAACGGACATAAAAAGAGAGCTGCAACACAGGACGCTAACACCAGAAACAGGAAACCAGAAAAGCAGGCTGGTATATACTAAACAGCAGAAATGCAAGAAATCTGACGGCCGCCTGATCCAGAAGTTAGTGTAGAGGTCTCGAGTATAAAATATCAGCCTGTGTGAGCATTTACGCTTGTTTCTCAGGTGAAGGTTTGTGTACTGTATATATATGTCTCACTTTTCTCGCAGCACTGGACTTAGGTGCAGTTGTCGTCCGTGCAAACGATGCCGTCCGCTTGTTCCACAAATGTATAGCCGTTAGGGCATATGTAGTTCGAGCAGAGTCCGACGCAGCACTGCTCCGTCTGGCAGTCGTTGTCGAGGCACATCGTGGTGTCACCGCCGTCAACAACGAGGTAGTTGTCCGGGCAGGTGATGCTCGCGCAGGTCTTGTCTGAGGTTGCAATTAATTATTTCACGTAGCGAACAGCGAAAGAAAGCAACGTGCATGCAGGCAAGGAGAGTGGATTGTGTTAGATTGTTGCTACTGTGGTGGTGGTGTTCGGCGTACTGTGTTCGGCTTTGCGTTCAGACTGAAAGGTGCACTGCATGTCGTCGGAAGGAAATGGAAACAAAAAGACCAGTTGGTGGTTGTTTCGCACACATCGAGTCAATTACGTGTGCCATTCAATACTGTGATGCATGCTGCGATTTAACCCCACACCGTTCACGCATAAAACGTTCGCGTAAATAACGAAGGGACATTAAATTAATGAAATTATCGCATCTTCAACGACATGGCATACAAAAGCGTGACCCCTCCCTCTTCCTTAGCCTTGTTCTGACAACGCTTCACATCTGCTGAACTGCCGAGGACAAGGTCGGAATGCGATTTCGTATTGTACGAACCTATTTGTGGCTTGCCTAGGCCATATAGGATTGTTCCTCGGGTTGCACCAAAATTGTTTATCAAATGGTTTTTCAGGAGAGGCATCATACTCGTATAAATGTAACGCATTTTATGAATTTTACCTCGGACGGGTTCCGGTCGAACTACCACTGCCCGGACTATTATGTCTGCCCTATTGACTACACTCACCAAAGACTAAGTGCAGGCTTCTTCGAGTGTGATCACGGGTACTATTCGATCGATCGCGCTTCGTATCATATCGTAGTAACCGTCAGAATTCGTGTTTTTTGTTTACCCCCCTATCAACCGGCCATGGAATGCACGTATATACCACCACTACCGTCAAGTGTACTTACTGGGTTCACCATTTGTTTTCTGAAGCTCCTCAGTTGAGGAGCTCTTTACCCTCACCGAAAAACAGATTTTGAGTAGACTGAAAGTGCAATCCGATGAACAAACCCGTGACCCATCTATACGTAAAAACACATACCTGGTATTGGAAAAATAGAATGAAATTCCGACGACTTTGGGCTAAGGAGCCCCGTCATCCAGAAAATAAAAAACGCCAAAAACGCTGCCTTTATAAAACGCTGTTTCGTTTCCAATGTACTGTATCGTAGAATGTGTCATAGCATTTTCCGCATAAACACAGTCTGTAAGTAGTCTTCTTTGGCCTTGTGGTACGGTAGAGGAACCAAACTACCGTTCTCAGGCCTGTCCCGCAGGTGTGTGCTGTGGCGTCTCACGTTAGGAGCGGTGCGATACTCACCGAAACAAAACTGACATTGGGTAATTTCGGAGGAGAATCAGATGCACAAACCCATGTCATCGCCTCGGTATTCAAACACTCCTACAGCAGTGCAAACCAACAATGACATTCCGACGACTTTGGGTTAAGGCGAGCCCCGACATGCTAATAATTAAATAGAATATAAGGAGCACGTATTGGAAAAGAGGGAGGAAATACATCAAATGGAGTACTGTAGATAAAGTAAGAAGTAGGCATATAAGGGAGCTAGACTTTGTGCATAGGTTTCCTTTTGTACGCGTGGTTTCCTTGCTTCGGGACTGATTTCAGTGATCAACGTTGAAGACCATGCTGCACATTGTCGGAGGGCAAGCATCATAATATTAAAGAGTAAAAATGTGCTATACTAATATTAGTATTCATATAGAACGCGTGCAGACTTGGCGTTCGACCGAGAATTGAAGGAAAATGGAAGTGAAATCTGTGATGGACAACCCCATCGCCTGGGATTTTGAGGAATACTGTTGTTCGTGTAAACACGAAAGGTATTCCAGCGACATTAGAAATTTCCCCACCGTAGACACATTGTGGCCAAACATGTCTCCCTCTATCACATCGTACAGCACGTGCCCTATGGTAAGTCGAACTGAACGTCAACGTTTTATCTTTCCTGTTCCACACCGCCAAAAACACGATAGTTCGTCATACGAAGAAGCATATGTCTCTCACCATCCTTCTCGCAGCATTGGTGTTCGCTGCATCCGGAGTCATCGCACACTTCATTTTCAGGGTGGTCGATCGGGCAGTCGTAGTTGGAGCAGGTCTCTTCGCAGCACTGGTCGGTCGTTCGTGCACCTTTTGTTGTCGCACCTCTCGTTGGAAGCGCCGTCGATTAGAGCGTACCCGGTGTAGCAGTCGAAGGAGCTGCAATACTTCTGCAAGGAAGATATGTGGAGTAAAGAGTGGGAACAGTGACCATTAGAGCGCACCCGGGAGAGCAGTCATAGGAGCCGCAGCAGTTTTGCAAGAGGGGCGTAAGCCATAAGGGTGGGAGAGGTTGACCAGCAGAGCGTACCCGGGGAAGAAATCGAAGAGGTCGCAGACAGTACTTCTACAAGGGCGGCGAAAGGGGTACGTGCAACGTGAGCCGATTTCGATTTTTGCCGCGTAAAAGCTGACGAGTTATTGCTTGTGGTATCGTTTGCCTGTGCCCTGGGTTTCGACACGTCTGGCTCACGTATTGCCTATCGCTAAGGCTCGTTTCTTGTGGACTGGCTTTTAGAATTTTATGTAGAAACTTTGCCTCGTGGAAAGAACAAGAGCGAGAGTTAGCAACATTGGATGAACCTCGACAAGCAGAGGGAATGGTGACTCTCTGCGTGACACAAGTAAGGCATGCCTAGGGGGGGAGGGGGGGGTGCACCTGTGTTGACGGATTGTCTAGAAGCTGAGGGCACTTAACGTGGGCTTGTATTACCTGGTAGAGTGTATGCGTGAGGAAACGTGCGCGCTTTGGGGATATGCCGTGTGTGGATATCCCGTATGCCTGCGTCCATCTACAGCAGTTGGATTTGTAGGAGGGCTGTCGTGGTCCACGCTCTCTGTCCAATTTATTTCGTTGGGACGAACCGACGTTTCCTAAGTTCGCTACCACGGCCATTTCAACGTTTGCCTCAACAGTACATAACCATAAAATCACACACACAGTGTGGGGTAGAAGTCTGGAGTTGTTCGTGTGGGGACATGTTCTGTACATATCAAAGTTTACCTATCGGGCAATACTTCGAAGTAAGGTGGGGCTGAATGACTCTCGTCAGAAGACCATGGTGTCATATGTTTATACTGAAGATAGTAGGGTCAATAATCCTAAACGGAAATATAGGGACTGTGCTTGTATCAAATATAGAGGGCTGCTTGTTACAATACCACCCAGAGGAGTTGCTGGTGTTATGCATTAAAAGGCCATAATTGTATCTCATCCCACGGTAGGGGTTGCACGTTTTGGGGTAAAACGTTCCTGACCGGTTGAGCTCCTGAAGTGAGGAACTACCGGTTGGTATGATCAGTTAACAAATGTATTATTTTAGGTCTAGCGGAAAGAAATGTTGATCGGGTTCCGCGATCGAAAGTCTTGGAAGTCATGTTTTGGGTGAGACTTTGAGCTCCTCATGTCAGGAGCTCGAGAACTTATTGCTACACCCCTGCCGTGGGATGACTCAACAGCGGCATGAGGTATGGTTTAGGCCAAAATGAGGTGCCGCTATCAATCCACATTCAATCCGCCTTTCGATTTGTTGGTACAGTACGCAACAGCACTTAAGAAACTCCTATTTTGGCTAAGGCTCGCGGCGTATCGTGAGGTCAACGTTGAGCACGGGCTCCTAAAGGCTATTGCATACTGGTACCTGGTAGGATTTATAATGGCGTCCTTCCTGAGCACAAATGCTTAGCTGTAAATTCTTAAACTACAGTACACAAAAAGCTCAGCCTGAAATTCTTGACTACCAAATTCTAAACACATGTCGCGTACTGTATTATCACTCTGTGGAAGGAGAAGCATATCCGGTTTGTCTCACAAATATCACCTAGAAGGCCGCATATCTTACACATCTCACCTACAAAAGCTGTTATAAATACAACACACACGCCGTCTTCAAGAGGTATCCCACGGTAGGGGTGCAGCCGAACTTTCGGAGCTCCTAGCACACGAGGAGCCCAATATCTCACCCGAAACATGACTTCGAAAAAGACATTCGTTCTCGAGACCCCACCCGAGCCGACCAATAGTTCTGTGATCTTGTCAAAAAATCGATATAATACCCGTAAGATTACAACATCAACCGGTTGTGTTCCTCACTTGGGCAGCGCAAACCGGTCATAAATGTTTGACCCAAAACGTGCAACCCTTACTACTCTAGGATGACTCGAGATACCATCTAGAAGGCCTAACTATCAATATCACCCACGTACACGACGGCTAGTGCCACAGTCCGATTTTCCTCCCACTTGAAATAACTTGTTTGGGACTACCCCCAGGTTGTTGGGTAAAAATCACTTGGGGGTAGTGTGGGATCATTGTCGCAGCGAAAGAGGGATAAAACAACGTACCAGGTACATCATACGAGAGTGAATCCGCCGGGGTGCATAACCGATGGATTTCTGCTCCCCACGGGCAGCTTTACTGCAACGATATATTTCTGCGCTCGGCATTAACTAACAGTTGTGAGGATTTCGTTCGGGTCTGAAAACTGGCAAAATGATCTACTTCGTTCTTACAAGCTTGAACAAAAGGGTTCGTTTGTTTTTCTCTGCATCCCGGTCACGCTCTTACGTAGATTTCGAGACGATTGTTTTTCTTGCAAAAAAACGTTAAGTCTGTAACATGCTGCGTAGTAACCGTCGCCCTGCCGATCGCGGGATGTCTGCCGTGTTGCTCCACAGAACGCCAGGACGTATAACCGAGGATCCGTGTCACTACCGAAGGGGTGACACAAGATGAACCAAGGCTGCCTGCTACAGGGAGGGCGGGGGGCTGTTGCGAGCTCGCAATCTTCCGCGTCGATGAACTTCGGTGCCTTCATGGTAAGCACCACCGCGTTGGAACGAATAGCTCGGTTGCCCCAACGAAACCGCGCTGCGGATAGAGTCACTCGTGCCAGTGGCCTATGTTCTGTATTGAACAAATTGGTACCCCCCCCCCCCCGTATGCAGTAGCCTCCACTCGACGACTCCATGTGCGATCGATTCCGATTAGCCCCCTGACCCGGCCACGACGTGCACGCGCTCTCACCAAACAAGCTTCAAGGGACATGGCGTTATTGAGGAGGGATTGGGGGGTATTCGGGTTGACTCCGCGTTCGGACTTCGAGGCGGGGACTACATTGAGTACAGTATAAGCCCGCTAATAAGAAACACATATTTCAAGTGAGCCTCAGTTTTTTTTTTTTTTTGCCCATCAACCTTCGGCAACCTTGGGGATAGTTTTATTTAGGTTTAACCATATTGCTCGCCGGCGAACACGAGGTCTTATTCCTTCATTCTTAGAACGTCCTTTGAAACGTGAGCATTAGTTTATTCATTGGATAAAATTGTTTTTGGCTGGCCTATACTGTACGCCTGGCGATTTTAGACTCGACCAAAATATTGGAAACAGCTTACGAATGTAGACCCTGCCACACCCGGCGGTCGATGCGGCAAGGGTATCATAAGAGGGGTGTCTTACGTGTCCAACATCAGCTAATGCGCGATTTGCGCTGAGCATACTAGTACTCGTACTCCTGAGCCATTTGTTCAAAGCGGCGGACAACAGTGCAGGCTTAGCGTTTCTGGTCGAATCGAGGGAGGGAGGGGGGGCAAATGTAATGTTTTCATCGAATACTGGGGCCCCAACTTCGCTGAAATAGAGTTAATCTTTGATGCCCCCTTTTTTTTCTCTAAACAAAGGTTTTCGTACTAATTCAAAACTATCTGTTCGTTTACGCCGCAGACTGGCACACTACAACGCGTAAACGGGCAGGGGCAACCAAAACACTCCCTCGTGCCACCCTTGATGCTCGTCGCGCTATTGCGGTCGGAATGGAGCCAACAGCGACGACTATCGTTGATTATGTTCCCGAGCTTAAAACAGCCGACGGGATTCAAATATGCCGAAATCGTTTGGATATATGATGGGTAACAACTCCAGACCACACCGGCCAATACAACTTTGCGCTAAGCCAACATCTACGAAACACAGCACGCCACCAGTCATCACCAAGAGGAGGAGGACAGCATCCTATTAATACAAGCATCGTGATGTTGTCGCCGTGACGTTCTTCTTTATGACAGGAGTTGCGTCAAAGCAGGTCAGACGCACTCACTCGTATATAACTACTCCATTTTGCGATAAGTACTTTAACCGTTTTCTGTGTGTACGGTATCCTTTGGGATACTAGCGCCCAAACAGAATACAACACCAGGCGTTCGTAGCGAGAAGGATTGGAACGGAGAAGCAATGCGGGGTTCACACCAAAAACGTTCTCTGTGAATCCCACCAACATTCGTTAGCCGAACACAGCAGCAGCAGTATCGTATATTAAAAATATATTATGAAAAACTCTCTAGCTGTGAAGAGATCGCGGATTTCGTCGAAACTCACTCCGCAAGCCGAGTGTGATGCATCGACCGCGCGTTTTACGGGGGAATTATAAGTCCTCATGAAGGTTATAGGTCAGCGACTCCCCTTAGTACTAGCGAGTATATGATATGTACTTGATGAGCACTCATTGGACGGTCCAATATGATAGGGTATGTATTTTTTCAAGGTTGATGCGGGTGATGCCGCCCGATCAATAATGCGAGTCCAAAACCTTGGCGGCGCGATGATGGTGGCCGACAGGATGACACTAACAATAACAAAGTTTTGAATTAAAACGATACAGTAGTTCACTGACAGTATCGATAGTGACCGATAGGACCATATACTCAATAACATTAATTTAATGTTAAGGCTGCAGGTCACCGACGCGGTTGAAGAGCCGCGTGTAACCGCAAATAAACGACCTTGGAACACAATAATGCGCCAAAAACCACGTATTTCAAACATAAGTCCGGTCGGCGCCCGCCACACCTCACCGGCCGTGGTGCAAGCACTGTGCACCAAAAAGGTTGGTCAAGGTCTCTAACGAGCTCGCCACGTTCAGATTTCACGACGCTATTATTATCGTTGGTTTTGTAGAATGAAGTGTGTGGAGCACTCGACAATTCCTCGCCCACCGAATCCAAGATCTGTGCTCGATAATTTCTCAAGCAGACGTTGTCTAAGATCGCCGCCAGACATACTTGTTTCGCGGAAAACTGGAAAGTTCCAAAACACACATACATCCACACAATCAGGCCCATAGACAACCGTCCTGGAAAAACGTTGGGCTAGTATCTTCGGAAATAATTTGTTTATGCTAAACATCGGCTTGCCATTAACAACGGTCTTCGCGTGAAACCTTAACACTGCTATGTGCGCGTTTGGGTATGGTTGGACGCGTACTACGATAGAGGTATTAATACTACTATTAGTATACCGAGCAATCTTTGGATACATATTTTCCTGAGTGACGGAACTCCTTAACCGTAAATCGTCTAAAAGTCAGTCTTGTTTCTTTTCGAATATGAATATTGTCGATACCAAGGCCATGGGTTCTGGTCATTGAATTGAATATTCAGTTGACGAAAAATAAGTGTTTGGGTGTGGTATATCGCTCCTCAAATGAAGAGCTCCAGAAACAAAATGGTGCATTGTTACCGTACTAGGGTGTCATTTTCGCGCAGAGTGTCCGGAAAACCTGGACAAAAGGCACATCGTGGAACTTTTCAGTCCGTGCCCTCATCATCGAGGTGCTCATCCATTGATGTTTCAGGCCTGCTCACCTGTATCCCCAAAAATGGGTTTTCGTTTCAACCCTTACCCATATTTTTGTCTGTTCTAAAACAACGCTTCCACAGTGCCTTCAGTGACACTTGCTTCAACGTAGCCTTGCTGCCGTGGGGGCGGGAGTGCCGCATATTGCCTAGTATATCATAAGCTGGAGCGTTCCACAGCCGTTATATTTTGTCCACCTCAAAACGGGTTAGCTTCCGCACACAGGTTGATTGGCATCTCTTGCTGACCCTGGTACTAACTAGCACTGAGAGGAGCCACCGACCTGAATATTTCGTGGGGACACACACTCACCCTGTAAGACGGCCGAGCGGAGTATCACACACAGCTCGCAAAGACGAGTTTCTATTAAAAACAATCGATATCACCGCTCTCTTGTATTGTAATATTATTCGATAACATAGACCACTCCGCCTTTTTTGGTACCGAACACTTAAACACGTCTGATACTCTGACATAATGGTGGATTATGATGGAGATCACACTCTCCACGAATATTGTTCGGCGTAATTCATATGTGTGTCGATGCGCAGTCACACGCTGTTGGACGCGTTCTACGATAGAGGTATTACTTACTATTAGTATAGCATTTTTGGCGTTTTTATTTTCTGGATGACGGGGGCTCCTTGACCCAAACGTAACCCAAAATCGTCGGAATTTCACTATATTTTTGCAGTATTATTTTTGGTATGGATGGGCCACGGGTTTGTTCATCGGATTGATTTTCCAGTTTGCTCAAAAACATTTTTCGGTGAGGGTACATAGAGCTTCTCAAGCAAGGAGCTTCAGCAAAAAAGTGGTGTTAATAACACCTCTACATTAGAATGCGTCGTTGCTGAAGAACAATTCTACGTACATACTTGATACGCATCAAAGGCGGGGATAGATTTTGACATGGATGCATTATTAAGTACGGTACCACGCGTTGATCATCAGGGGGGGTGGTAGTGATATGTTCCAGCTTAAGGTACCGGCACTGTGAAGTATATCCCCACTATAGAGAGTTCCAGTCCTCGTGTCAAGCGATTTCACCGGCGCTATAGAGAGCAGTGAGACTATTCAACCGGCTCCATCGGGGGAGCAGTGGCATTATTCAACCAGCACTATAGAGAGCAGTGGGACTATTCAACCGGCACTATTGGGAGCAGTGGCACTATTCAACCGGCACAATAAGAAGCAGGTGCACTATCCAGCTTGTACTCTTGGGAGCCACCCGATGTATTGCTTGGAGCACTGCTTTTATCTGTACTGATGCGCGTATACTTGCGGCAGAAAACCCCCTCCTTGCATTTCAGTAGACAGCTGGTATATATATATATAACTTGCGTCCGGAGGTTTGCTGGAGAACACGGAGGGCTTGGGATATGAGCTGAAAACCCATCCGAGGCTGGTCCGTGGAAGGAACGTAGGCTTCGATAACCGGCCGACCATTGTCTTTTCATGATTAACTCGTCGTCCAAGCTGTTGGTAGTTCGTTTTGAGCTTCATCCCCAAACGAAGTCCTAGACAGCGGTTGTTCGCGACTAATAGCAGCCTATCCCGTCGGGTGGAATAGTTCGGTCAAGGTCGGTGGCCTAGTTTACACAAAATAATCGTGATGCAACTAAATAAAGGCACTCTGACGATTTTCGGTTAAAAAGCTCCGTCATTCAAAAAATGGTTTAGTTGAATCGTGCTACCCGTATCGCAGCACGCGCCTGCCACCGCAAAGACCGATTGCATATGTATTGCGGTGGCGGCGTGTCGACTGACCTTGCGCTCTACCTCGATGCCGTCTAAGAACAGGACATATAGTTTTCAACCCCACCCGTACCCCGTTATCAAGGTGTCCACCCACACACAAGTTGTACCCCAGTGTATCACAACCTGGAGCCGTACGGGTTGATGCATCTGTGAACTGTGCCGGACCAACGTTGTCATATATTGGAATCGTACCAAGTTGCATCGACTATTCCCAAGAGACCAGCCACCGAGCCCACGTTTTCCGGTTAAGCTAAGACGCACCGCACAACCAACGCGCAGAAGGAGTTGTGTTATGCGCCTTCTTGTCGAGAGTCTTAACCGAACTTGCCCTCTGTGTCCAAACACTTTTGTCTACCCGCTTGCTCGAACATAAGTATGACACATCCTTACACCGTTGCGCTTCAATACTTTTGCCTTTCCACGTATGCACCGAGGCTTGTCATGCGAGGAGGTCTAAACGTGACGCGAAACACATGCGACACATAGTACGGTCAAGCGTCATACACCGCTTCCCATCCTGACGCCGTGTGAGGAGGTGGGCAGTCGGTGGGTGTACTTAGATGTAAGCTCATACAGCCGCAGCAGCCTAAACGGCGGTGGTAATGAAGAACCGTGTAGTACTGGTGCAGAACCGTGTCTACACACACACGTAGAGTCGCCTACAACCAACGTTCCAGGGCGTGGATGGCTTGGCAACACCGTCAACCGCAAAAACTCCCACTCAATCTGAGAGGGCGCTGATGGTGACTCGCTTTGGCGAGGAGGTGGTGTATTGGTGGCTCACTTTGAGTAGTAAGCAGTTTGCGGGATGGGCGGGCGTGTTGGTGGGAGTCTCGTCGGAGTGGCTTCCAAAACTTGGCACAACCCAGCTGTGTATGGTGGACTACTATTGTCCCCTGATATCAAACGTAACTTGTGTTCCATAATCATTGCGATGAATATAGACACATCTGCGGGACATCGTTTTCCTGGTACAACCCAAGCTTGGCTCAACCCAGTCAGCCAGAGCGGTTCTACGGCGACTCGCTTTAGCGACTACCAGGTAGACAGTTTGCGGTATCATTGAGTTGGTGTAGTCTTCGTCGCACTGGTTTCGTGGCTATCTTTGACAGTAGATCCCGCGCTCGCCACCCCCTTGCCATTTTTCAGTTGGTCGCACGTGCGAGGCTCAGTAACGGCAGACTATCCACACGAGGAAAATGACAAGCCCAAACGTTGCGCATAAAAATATGGATTACACTGCCCCGCGAGCGGCAGGCTGCGCACGAATGGTACGAAAAAGAGGGTTTCCAGCTACCGTAAGTTGCCCAATAAGAAACAGGCTAATACTCAACCCCAGCCTGACATTTACTCGTGAATACATTAACACGGAAGCTGTTATCCTGAAGTCAGTGTAGACCGCACCATTTATCAAAGAAGACATCCAGTCTGAGCCGGAAGCCTATTTTATATTCGGTGTCCTGTAGTGTATACCGGTAATATGGACGCGACTTACGGTTACAGGTTGTGAAAATATATAAAAGGCACTGGTACACGAATTATATTTTTCCAAGGGCGCCTGAATGTGATTGTCCCGACAACCCGTCCATGTCGATGTTTACAATCAGCTTGGACCCTCCCAGTAGAGAAAGGAGGGGGCGAGGAGGTGTCTGCCACCGTTCTATCCTTTGACGATACAATTAACAGTGCATATATTGGCAGACGAAAAAAGGAAGGCAAAGAGCTGTCCTCGTCTGCCAGACATATGGTCTTCCCATAAAGAATACTAGAAGAGTGGGAGTAATGAGGATTTTTCAGTCCGAGTGAAATCTCCATCATATAACTGCATTAAGCTAGGCGGGCTGTCGGCACTCCCACAACCACACACGATATTATTGTTATTTATAGTATGATACAGGCATGACAGATACAGAGTACACAGGACACTTACAGTATACTACTATTCATATCAAGAAACATAGTAATATGAAAGCACAGCTGAGATTGACACAAACATAAGAAATTCGGCAGCCATTATACTGAAGTTATTGTAGAATGCACCCTTTCTCAAAAACGAAATACAGCCTGAGCCAGCATTCCTGTTACTGATTGGGTGTCCTATGACCCTGCTGCACTTCGTACTGTACATACAAGAAGTAAGTGTGCCTCGTCTACACCAGGTACGTAGCAGCAGCAACATCAAGCCGCAGGTCATTGATATGTACTTTGAACCAGTCATAGGTTAGTATATCATACGAGTAGATCAAACCTACCCCACACACCACACACCACACACGTAAACGAATGATCGGTGAGCTCGATGGCGTGCAAGGGCTTCGAGTACTTTTACTCCGGGGGATAGGAGGAGTGGTTTCGCTACCTGACGAAAGCGACCCGCACCAGATCTACATTATTGTGGTTGGCACAAAATGCAGCAGCAAATTGACGAGGGCCGGTTGCTTCGTACACTAATTAAATATTCAAATCCTGTGATACGATTTGGGAAGGTGGCCGAGGCACTTACAAGACACCTGTTAATAACAATAAAAAAGTTAATAAGAAAGCCAAGCTGAGATTGATCGGTGAGCTCTGGAGCGTGCAAGGGCTTCGAGTACTTGTACTCCGGGGGATAGTAGTGGTTTTGCTACCTGACGAAAGCGACCCGCACCAGATCTACATTGTTGTTGTGGTTGGCACAAAAATATAGAAGCAAATTGACGAGGGCCGGTTGCTTCGTACACGAGTCAAAGACTCAAAATATCAAAATCTCCTCTCCTCAGAAAAAAAAACGTATCGTGTAGTACGATTTGGATGTGCCCGGCCTCTTCAAAACTGCAGCCATAGGAGACCCCACAAGCTACTACTGCGTGCTCCGGCCACAACACAAAGCACCAAAAGCATGCCTGCTAAGCTCTCCCGTAGTGGGATGTCTATGGCGCTCGCGGCGAGGAGGTATCTCTAGGGGGGTGCGGAAATTCAAACCTGAAAGCGTGTCTGTCGATGCTCGAAGAACAAAATCGACCAAAACATAACGTCCGCCGGCTCCATCAGTATTCCTCCCACAGACCTCCACGAGACGCCACCATGTGCTGCGGGCGGGGACGATAATATTTCGGAAAGGCCTTGCAGATATGAAGCAGTTGGGTGTCTTGTGGGCGCCGAGGTGGGGAATGTTGCTGTGCCATGGTCTCAAGCGCTCGAGTCTGTGATAATTCCACTTGCCCTGCGAAATAATTATCTCTGTGCTCGAACGAACCCCTTCACATCACTTCATTTTGTTTTATTTGACCCTCGGGCGAGATGAGAAGATGAGAGGTGAGCTTCCCAAGACTGAAATTGAGCTCCCTCCACGAACTCTTGACGGCTTGCCATGAAACCAGTGAGAGCACATGTTCTCCCTACATTTGTCGTTCATCTGACCCCGGGCTCATTGCGCGCGGTTCAGTGTGCGTCGTGCATTGTACATTCTAGGCCGGCCCCAGACATACAGAAAGACGTATACAGACAAATGGAAAGCACTGAAAGGCGATACGCTAGACATATGCGTGACCCAATTACGAAGCGGATCATTTGGATCCTCCTACGGAGCCGGATCCAAAATCCTCATTACAACAACAAGGTATCAATGACCAGCTCATTCGGTCAAATTTACTCCCCCAGACGCAAACAATATACGTCTAAACCAAGGTATATCCCTACTGGTACGATGTGCACTGCTTCAAAGAATAGCCACAAGGTAAAACGAAGGCATGCCCGTTTAAACTCAAGTCCAGGCCTCACGAGATGAACGATCCATCCCCTTGCACATGAAATCCCTTGGTTGAGCTGCGGAACATCGATGCCCATATGTCCTTCGCGTAGGCGACACCGTGTTGTGTGCAGCCACTCTTACAGTACTCTAAATTGAATTCAGACGCTGTTTTCCCTAAAAAATGTTAGTTAGCGCATTGGGCGACATGAGCAAATCCACAAACTATGACTTACAACTAGTACAGGTGCTTAAAGTGATTTTTTCAGGCCGTATCATGATCACTCCGTGTCATTGCTAAGTCTCGCGTCATGAAACTGGGACTATCCGACACTGGACGATTGCAGCTGCTTGGCGAAGGAAATATCATTTTAACCGTCACATGAACCAGTGCGACAGCGTCTAGTTCTCCTCAGACCATAAATTATGTTTTGGCCTTCAGAAAACCTTTTATTCGACGCTTGCACCTACCTCGCCACTCTCGGATGCCGACAATTTATGTACTCTCGCCCTGCCTTTCTTACAGATGTCACCTTGAGACGCATCCTGTTACCCAGACTCTTTGTGTACTTTCTTTAAAATCTCGACAGCTGAAATAAAGCGCACGCCTAACGCCGAATGCATTGTGCGGCACCCAAGCAAGCATCCACAGTGTAAATTAAACTAGCTACTCCGCTCGCTCGTAGCTAGTAGCTACGTATGTTCCAATTATACTTCGTATGCCTTTAATCTAGAGACCAATCTCTAGTACATATGTCTCGACGTTATTCCATGTTCCCGTTATCGGTGATTCTGTTCCATCCCGGGAGGGCAGCGGCTACCCTCATCGCTGCCAGGACGTAAAACACAAAATGGCAATCGAATGGGTAAGGGTGGTTGCTGCTGATGGAGAAGGCGAACATTGCCGAGCAGACCGTAGGGGCGATCGACGTCGCTATAGATTCGATCCCCACTGAGATTCCGTTTAGCTCCGCGCGCCGGCTGCTCCCCACGGCGTTGTTTATCGTCAAGCTTAGGCATAGCAGATACTATTCAGAAACGAAGGCACCATGGCAGGGAGGAGGAGAGTTGTGGCGACACGTAAGGACACGGCACAAGCGCTATGAATTTCCAAATTGAGCTAAAGCAAATACTGTTAAGAGTCGATTCTGAACTTCGGCAGAAAGAGAGAGCGGCGGTGCCACGAAGGACGAAGGGCAGTGTTGTTGGTTTTTAATTGGAGGTGAAAAAAATACTTTCCCCAGGCGAACACACCGTACCAGGGGAAAGAGAGGGAGATGGTAACAAGAACGACTACGGAAAGCGTTGGTGAATGGGAATTTGAGGCAACGACAACACTGGTCGGAGACAAACACGCGGTAGTGGACCCGGAGAGAACGGTGGAATGACGACGGGCAGCGTTGCTAAGGGTCAAGTGTGGACAAAGCAGACACGTTTCAGAGACACACACGCCGTACCAACGAGCGAGCGGGCGTTGACGCTAAAAACGGCGACGACAGGCGTTGTTGAGTGTCAACTCGGGACAAAATGTATTATTCCCAGAAACGTCAACGCCGGGCTGAGGGAGGAGAGGCGACGGCAACAAGGAGGACGACGGGATGGGAATAGTGATTTCCAAATCGATGCAACGAATGCTTCTGCGTACATACAAACGTGCCGTATAAGAGAGAGATGGGGACGCGACAACAATGGCAAAGCGCATCGTGATTTAACGTCAATTACACAAAAGCAATTCATGCTCACAGGCAAACACGCAGTACAGGTGCAGTAAGGGGCCACGAAGGAGAACGACGGGCAGCGTGGGTTATTGTCAGACTTGAGTCAATGGAGTACCGTTCAACTATTAACATGCTGTACCTGGCACAACCTTGTGAAAAAAATATGGACGACGGCCAGCGTCGATGTTTGCCAAATTGAGGAACAGATAAGGCTGGTGACATACGAAAATATTTACCCGGGGCAACGGCGATTGCGATCGGAAGCGCGACGGGCAGCGTTGTTGAACGTTAGATGAGAAAACAATCGGACGGGTCTTCAACGCAATTTCATACCGAGACGTTAGGGGGCCATGGCGACAAACTTGACGACGGGAAGCGTTGTTGACTACATTGGCGCAACGGAAACACTGCTCGGAGACGACCACCCCGTATCGGGGAGCAAAAAAGGGGCGGTGGCGAAGTCGCGACAGGCAGGGTGTCGGTTGTGGAATTGAGGCAAACCAAACCTCCTTAAGAGAGGAACACGCCGAAGCAGGGGAAAGAAAGGGCGGTCGCGAGAAGGAGGACGGCTCTGACAGTGTTGCGGGTTGTTAATTAGAGGGAAAGCTAAACACTGCTCAGAGATAACAGAAGACACCGTACGGTATGAAACGGGGGGGACCACAAGGGCGACGGAAATCATTGTCGAATGTCAAGTTGAGGTAAAGTTAATACTGCTGAGAGAAGAAACCACCGTACCGGAAAGAGGGGGAGAGAGCGATAGAGAGAGAGAGACAGATACGGCGGTGGGGACGATAAGTCCGACAGCCAGCTTTATGGGTTGTAAAATTGCGACAGACCAACTACTGCTCACAGTTATAAACACGCCGCACTCGGACGAGAGAGAGCGTGGTGGTGACAACAAAGTCTTCCGGTCGTGTGGTTTGGTCTAATCGAGGCAACGCATATACTGTTCAGAGAAGGAAGCACCGTACCCGAGAGAAAGAGAGCAGTCAAAACAAGAAGACGACGAGACGCGTTGTTGAGCGCCATGTGAAAGCGAGACAACCGATAGTTACGGGGACAACATTTCCGTACCAGCGAGAGAGGGAACGATGATGGTAAGCAGTATGATGGGGAGCGGTCTTGATTACCAAGTCGACGAAACAATATCACTGCTCAACGTCAAAATACGTCGGACCGGGGAGGGAGAGTGCGGTGGCGACAGAATGGACCACGGGTACCCGCGGTTGGAGTAAGCAAAACACACTAGCACACAATCGTCTCGCTAGAGGGGTGTGATCTGGGCATGTGTCGCCCAGAGCGATCAGCGTACATATTTATTGGACGGGTACTCTTCAGCACATACGCCGCTGTTCATTTGATTCCTTCCCGCTATGACCACGGCTCCTGGTTTGTCCGTGCAAAGGGAATGTTTGAGTCACGGCACTTCTATCGCCCAACCATCGCACTTACCATGACCACCACTGGTAAGCTACATAGACAGATAAGTTCTACGCAAACCGACGAGACTCTTTGCAAACAATACCTTTTGGTCCCCGTAGAAACCGAAGCATATACTGGCAACTACGGAAGCCAGGCATTTAGTATTCAGAGCTCTCGGGTTAAACATATTGGTAACCACTACCGCTCTAGCCAAACATCAGTTTCCACCGTGACTGAGAAACCCTAGCGGGTAGTGCTACGAAACCAACGCGCTGTTTGCCAAACACATCGAATGTCGATGACTTCACTCGGCACGTTACCCTTTCGCCCACAGAGCCACTTAACTGTGTAGTCTACTACGCAGTGGTGCATAGCTTACTTCACCCGTGTCCCTACGCCGTAAACTCCACTCACTGAATCAAGGAAGGCGAAGGTCGTGGACAAAATAATGACCGAAAAGACCCGCCTACGGTACCCTTTTCTCGCTAACATGGGTCAACGGGGGCAGTACCAAATACACGGGGATGCCCAAGACCGAGGTCAACCAGTTAGACCTTATGGTTACACCGGTGATGAACATGATATTGCTTCGAAGTATATCTAAGAAGCATATATAAAAAAAAACGAAGACGTCGTCTCCGCCCCTACTCCGTACGACCCTGCACCAACCCCGAAGCGGCATATCTTTCCACTCACCACGTTAACGCACACGTCGGCCGTGATCAAAAGGATGGCCGCCAGTACAAACCGCAGATGCTCGTCGCCGCTCATGTGCGACAGCAGGGGGTACAAGAAGTAAACGGGGACCTCGAAGATCGACGCCATCCTTTGGGCTCTCTTGACGCCTAGCCATGGCGTGATATACGGTACGCCCAAAAACGTCTCGTAGAACAGCACGATCAACCCGCCCGTAAACAACAACTGTGCGAGCACGTAGTCGAGGTCGTGGACGCGGGGGAAATGTCGGTAGAAGGGATTACACGTGTATCTCTATTTAAGGCTCCCGTTAAGACCGAACTACTGCACCATGAGGCTTTTGAGTGGAACGCCTGGAAACGGATGCCCGAATACGTTCCTGGGCGACGCGACTGAAACAACTCGACAGGAAGCTTCGTTCAACAACCCACGCCTGCTACCAAGGGAGTGGCACCATAGCTTGCCGTGGCTCCGCACCGGGCCTTAAGAACGAGTTTGAGGACACGTGAAATGCAGCTCAATGAATGTACCACTAGACTATCCCATCCCGACGTTGGCCTCACCGTTCCAATTTCCGGCCCTGACCAACCCAGGCCCCCCTTGGCGGCGCTACTGAGGGCCCACAAAGGCAGGACCTGGTCGAACCCGGAGTATGTGAACTGCGGGAAAATGCGTGACGATCGAAAGGGCGACGAATTAGGCGAGGTTTTCCTTCGAATTATGTTTCTGTCGGCGTTTGGTTTCTTGCGTTGCACATATCACACCAGCCTCACAAATACAAACAACCACTCCCGATAAAACATGGCTGGTACCCTTGTACTGTATATAGGCACTAGGCTCACGGTGCGACGAATTAAATATGCCACATACTACAGCAGGGAGCCGACCTACGGGCTGCACAGAGGTTCCGAAAATCGGTCTTGGCTAGACACAGGTAGTGCTTTGCCCCGTCAAGCAAGTACACGCTTCACTTATTCGCACACACGTACGCTTCTGTTGGAAAGGCGTCGTGACTGCCACGAACTTTAGCGAGATCGACCCGCATCTATCTATCGCACTAAAAGCCGCCTTCGCCAGAGTAAACACCCGCCCCGACCGCGCTCCACTGAACCCATCTATGATACATATTACAATACATTAGAGGCACCCCGCTCAATACAACAAGACTACAGCAACAGCGACATACCGCAAATATTGCGTTCGTGAACACAAGAATGCGGATGTACCCCTTTGCCAGCAAGCTGTCGGGCGTGGGATCGTTCTCCATGTCCCCGAGGCTCTCCCCATCCTGGCAAGGTCCGCTCTTTGTTGGAGGCATCGTCTCCGCCTGCATCCAAGACGGTTTTCGAATGCCATAAGCTTCTAGCGCCTCCGGCTGAAACCAGGACTGTTTCCTTGCGCGGTCGGTTTCCGTCGTCAACGCCGATTGTGCCTTCGACGGCGAATCGGGTTTTGCTTCGGCGAACTCGTTGTTGAAGTCGTTTTTACCATCGCTTCTACCTCCGCCTGAGTTCCACCAACCTAGACACCATGGCTTGGCGCTTTTAAGGAGAGGGGTGTGGACAAGGGACATAATGTATTGTTACGAGGTGTGCGTACTTCGAAATGTGCGTGGAGAATGGGAAGAGGAGTGATTTAGAGCGAAGCCTACCCGCCACGCTAGCGTGTTGTGCGGTACAAGCCACGGCGGGGGTACACACCTACTTGTATATGGGGCTTCTGACGCGAGCTATGATAGGTGAAGCATTTCAGGATAATTATGTTTTTAAGTGACGGTGCCCATACAGCCCAACCTCGTGGCAATGTCATTTTTGTTTTGCAGTGCGAATATTTCCTACACCCAGGCCATGCGGGTGGTCATCGGAGTGCATCTTCTTGTTCCCCAAGACGAGGTTTCGGGTGAGGTATTCACCTCCTCAAGCGAGGATCCTCTCAAAACACATTGAGCTACTATTCTGATTAAAGTAGGACGTATCTCATGTGCTGCTGTCGTTGAGAAAAGTCTAAAGCTTAGCTCTATGAAACAATCCTGTTGCTTGCGTATACACAAGGCATTGTGCTTAACTAACACTGCTATTGATCATTTTTTGTATTCTAACGATATTGAGCAGTGCTTCAGTTGATATTCAGCACTGTACAAACGTGCTACGGAACCCCTTTTTTTTGTAGTACGCGGCCTAATACTTGGGATAATTCTAGTACCCATGTATGCTCGCCTCAAGACATGTTAATGCATTATGTCTATGCCGGATTCAGTTCAGGCCACTCACGCTGCGTCTTTGGTTGGTGTGGACGGTGTGTCCTTGATGTCCTTGATAAACACAAGAACCAGCGGTAACGCCAGGAATGACATGCCAGCTCCGACCAGGTTGGGAAGAAGGTAAGGAAACCTGCCGTTGTGTGTTTTGCAAATGTGAAGCTGACCGTGGAAACGATCGACCGCGACTGGAAGGTGGAGATTAAATCACCGACACAGAGGTATATTAGAGAACCACGCAGCCAGCGGAGCGAGATGATAGGGGCCAGATGGTAGGGTCTGGAAACCTGTGCTCAGTCATTGACCCGACGTCGGTGAATAATGTTAGGCTTCGTGCACAATGTATTGAACCATGTCATGTTGTCTCTGGCTAGCGTCTATTGAGCTTCGCATGCAGCGCGTACTAAGCGATGTTCATTGGGTTTTATGCACATTGGTGAAACAGCGTCTACAGGCCACACTACTGTGCGGGGCTGGTCTCATTGAGCAGTAGCCGTGGAAGGCGGTGATAACCACCGGCGACGGACCTGTGTCTCCCTCCGTGGGTACTCAGTTTTCCTAGAGCGCCAGCCTAGTCGACATCAAGCCCGTGCAATGTTTCTTACACAAACCCACTTGCAATTTTAAGAGAGGGAATGGTGTTGGAACCAGACAACGAGTGCCAAATTACTGCCGAATGACAGCGCGGGCTGCGGACTAAGTAGGGGCCGAACCCGAGCTACAATACGAATGGGTCTCTGACACACGCGCAGCATGGTACCAAACCGAGGCTAGCGTAGGGAGGTAATTCTAGACGATGGCGCTAGCGACGACTCCCCTTTCTGGTTGGAAATATAAACCGTTCCGTATTTTCGATTTCGCCATACGCCGCGGCCATGCCGTGGTTTGTTACGTGAAATCACTAAAACAGGTTCGGGTGCATTTTTGAGTGAGGTAGATCCACTCGTGCGTATGGTCTGCCTGTACTATAACTAACTGAAAAATACTTTACCCCTGCCTACCAAAGTCTTCGTCTTCACCAGTTGGGCAGCGGCGCGCTCTCAATGGACGGTAGAAAATTCCGCAACTGACACAGTTTAGTCGCTACGGGTGTGGCCCAAAATCGATAGGCGTCGGCAATACCTTCCAAATATTCCATTTTGCGAGAAGATGTTAGGGTGGTGTTTCGCTGGATTCGCCAGAAGCCCTCCAAGGCCAGGCCCAAGAACGCTCCCGATCGTCAAAGAACCTCCGAGGGTCGTCGTTACACCATAGCAAGTTGAAACGTCGTGGGGTCGGCGTGTCACGTAAGTAAAAAAGAGCTAGCGGGCACGTTGCGAGCATTGTTTGGGTGGTGATGCTTCTTTTTTCTATTAAATCAAGTGAAAACAATACACTTCAACTTCGAGATAGCGGGCTTTTGTCGATATTCATAGGTTTTTAGGAGCTGTGTAGCAAAACGCCTTCGTCCAAGGCTTTTCCTCCCCGCCGCATTTTGCATAGCATTCGCCGCGTAGTATCAAAACGTTTCAACCCGTGTCTGGCCTTAGCCCTTCCCCGCTCCTACCCGTGGTTGGTGGTTCCCAACATGCTGCCTCCAAATGCCTTGTGCAAAGATTTCCGCGACAAAAAATATGTGTTGTGCTACCCTTGACACTACAATCGTTTGTGCAACCTAGCCGGCAACGTTGAAGGTACAATGTGTGTCCCAGAACTTCATTCGGACAATGTGCAGCGCAATCAAGCAGTGCAGCGTGTTCGCCAAGATGCGCCATTAATATCACTAATGGCGAAGACTTGTGTGTGGTTCGTTATTGAATGCTTTACAATATCTGATACAACATATTAAACGTATTGTGCACCACCCCACCAACGCGCGGTATGACTGATGTCAGACAAAATATGGTCGGACAATGATAGGGGAGGGGGTTATTGCACGTTTTGCGCCAAGGGGGGTTACTCCCCTATATATGTGTCGCCCCTTTCGCCGACACGATAACTCACTCGTCACGAATGCCATGCCGGTGGTTTCGTGTTTTTTGGTCGTACAAACTTCGAACACCAGCGTCCTGGACACCACCATCACGCCGTTTGCCAGGCCAAGAAGAAACCTGAGGTGCGGGGGCGAGGGAGTTGACAAATGTCTCGTGCTTTAGGGATACACCATTACTATGGCTACCACAGCAACGTTGACCAGCCTCCAGTGCCTTCTATAGTAGTGCCTTACATATATGTAGGCCACGCTCAGTACCCACGCGAGGTCTTACTGTGTAGAGAATGAAATTGACGCACCTCGCACATGCGGCACGGTGTGATGGTCGCTTTTAGGGTTGGTGCCAGGGTTTACCGTGTACCTTGTATATATTTGTAGCCTTGACCTTTTTCGCATTTTGGGTTAGCGATATGAACCGTTGTAGCCACCTTGCATATTTACGTTGCGCCGCCACCTATTTTTACATCGTATTCGAGCGACATACAGAGCGACTCGCCCGAGTGACCTGTAGTCGGTATTAAACATGGGAGTACCGCCTATTGTAGCCTTGGTCACATACCGGCCGTATTCAAGTAACCCCTCTAAAAAACGGTTTGCCCAAGACATGCGTAAATGAAGGGTAGGCCTTCCCGAATGCCCCTAGGCGGGACAGGGGTAAGAGTACGAAGCACAATCGGCCGCCACATCGACGAAATTCCTTGCGATGTGGTCAACCTTTCCGACTACGGCACTGTATATATATACAGCGAGGTTTATCGCGTGGGTACGCGGATCTTGCTCTCAGTGTCATGGTTTCGGCTTTATCGACGGATGTTTATATTCTTGAACAGCAGTGATAGTGTTGCATCGTGCTTCTCCACAACTGTCGCCACGAACATGTTACCAGTTGCTCGTGACTGCAGTTGCATCAATCCATACCGTGCGAGGTCACGGCAGAGTCATCCCGCGCCGGTTGCAAACATGAGGCGTAAGAACGGATTAACTCCTGATATGTGGCGTGTCTCCGACCTATTACTACTACTAGGGAACAAGCGGAACCCCCACTCACACGGTGGGGCGGAGGTGCCGGCCCTAATCCCTTTTATACAAAACTTCAGGTTGATCAGTTGACAGGAAACGTCAAGGCACTTACTCGATATCCTGAACGATATAGTACCATAGATGTGTTGTCGCATACTACTGTAACTTAACCAGTCTAATGTTTCTGGAGCGCCTCGCTTAACGGGGAGCTCAGAGGCCTCCCCGGTCACCGAATATGTACGTTTATATTGACGAAAAGCCCCATGACCAATCTATATTCGACAAACCAAAGTGCAGTGTAAACTAGATGTCCATAAACACTGGGTTACTCCTTAGACTAGTTAAGGAGTCCTGCTATTCTTAAACCTTTTCGCCAAAGCTCTCCCATTCATATCGAAGGAAGCCCCCATCCGAATGCAACCCACCTGGACATGAAGGCCACAGTGAACGTTGGAGAACACCCGAATACCACCGAGAGTACCGCGTTTGACACGATGCCGAACACCAACACGAAGCGACGTCCGAAACGGTCAGCGACCAGGCCCCAGACGTGCGAGGAACACACGCGGCCGACCATGTAGGCAGAAGTTAGCGCACCGGCGTAATATCCTGGCATACGCGCACGGCGGAAAACATTTGACATCGATTTATTGGGTAACAAGTATGAGTGTTGGCATCTATACGCTACATCAAGCTTCCTCGGAGACTGAAGGCGTGAAGAGAACACATTGGCCAAGTCTGAAATACGCAGAATCAGCAGTCGTGTTTCAGCTACATAAGCAGTACATACAGCGATTTTGAGGCATCCCACGGTAGGGGTGCAGCAAGAAGTTTCTGAGCTCCTGACATGAGGAGCTCAAAATGTCACCAGAAACATGACTTCCAAGAATTTCGTTGGTGCAACCCGATCAATATGTCTATCCGCTAGTCCTAAAACAAATGCACTCGTGAAATGATCATACCAACCGTTAGTTCCTTGATTCAGATGCTCCACCAGTCAGGAACGTTTGATCCAAAAAAGTGCAACCCCTAACGTGGGATGACCCTTTTGACATATGGTAGGAGGTGTATCAACATCAGAATATCGATCGATCTTTGAATATAGACGGGTTCTACGATAGAGGTAGCATTTCTTGACTTTTTAATTTCTGAATGACGGGGCTCCTTAACCTAAAATCGTCGGAAACTCGTTGTTTCTCAGTCCGATTGTTTTGTATACCTAGGCCACATGGTTCGGTCATCGGGTTGCACTTTTAGTTTACTCATAAATCGGTTTGTGGGTGAGGTTCAGGGCGCCCTAAAGTCAGGATCCCCAGAAAAATACGGGCATTGTAGCATGTGTCTATACCCCTTCACGCGTGCGTGATGAAACGAGAAGGGTGTCTTGAAACGAGGTTCGTTTGTATAGAGTGACATACCCATATCTATACGAGAAGGCAATACTTACGCGAAGGTCCGTACCGAGGTCAATTTGTGGGTACACGTAGCGCACACGCGCGTTTGTCTCGGGCTGCGAAAGTGCCCGATGTGTAGACTCCACTCATGAAACGCCTACGAAGGAGGAGGAATACCACAGTAAATAGACACAGTAGTCCATTTCCACATTCTAGGGAGATAAAATACGGTAATTGGTAACTACGCATACTGCGGTAGATTTGCCTCGAATTGCTTCTTTGGCTCCTCGCCTGAGGAGCGAAATTATCTCTCACCAAAACACTGACTTGCAAAAACACAACCGGACTACACCCAATAAATAAACCCATGTTACAGGTATGCACCGGTACTGCTGCAAAAAAAAACAAGAAATACAGTCGGAACGTTTATGGCGAAGGAGCCCACTAAGTTAGAAGTCGTTTCGGCCAACACGTCCTACCTCTATCGTAGCAACCGTGTTTTTTGCGTCTTCGAGGGAAGTATACATCAGGTTCGTTTATATTGAAGGTTTGTGGTTTCATACTCGCCTCCTTTTCAAGACAAGCGACGATGCCAGTTGTGATGGATGGGGACTATTTTCTGAAATAGCCCGGCCTTAAGATGCAGTGGCTAGAATTCGCCAATCATATGGACGACCTTCATGCTGAAAAACTGATATACGGGTATAGTCACTGCGGGAGACACTCGTGCCTCCTTGTGTTCCATGTAAAACGTCTCGGAAACCTTATGTAGCAAAACAAACACACTCCAAAGAACAATCCGCCAGGTGTTGATTAACGCTTCAACAAAACTTGAACCCATTTCTGCAACAAGCAAAGACAGAGTGGTGCCTAAGAATCCTCACCTGCCTCGTCCTTGTCATCGACAACCCCCAGGTACTCCACCATGAAACCCGCGTAGACAAACACGTTCATCTGGACCACCATCGCGCTGACGAGGCTAATCGTGATCGCCATCAACGGCAGGTATGGAAACGGAGCCGTGTCACTGCCCGTTGGGGGGAGAACACGATTAACGACGCACCGCATGAGGTTTGCCACAATAACGTCACCACTTATGAGGCGGCCGCCGACTGTAGTCTGATGATGACGTCCACGTTGGCGATGACCCAATCGAAAAGCAAAAGCACAGCGAGCGCGCCCATGTTCGACAGCAAATTATGCACGCGCGTGAGATGTCGATGGACGTTACAGAACGCGTGCCAGTTAAAAGGTGGCGCATAGGGACAAGTTGGGACAGTCGTTGGAATATATAATTTTAGTACACCCAGGAGCCTCCTGTGCAGAACGGCGAAGGCTCTCTCTCGGCAACCGCGAGCTTGCATCGCAATGTGCGGCACATATACATATAATGGCATACATCACATTCGAGCGTCAAGGAGCCAACGGTAACCAACAGCGACGTATTTACTGTACTTACAGCACGAACACTCCTTACGATGCATTTATAACCATGTTAGTTTCCGTCCTGTCCAGAACCGTACAGATGGAGTGTTTGTAAACAGGGGAGTTCTCTGACGGTGGGCACATATTACTGAAACAAAGATACTTGACACTGCTCGTTTTAGTCATTATACCATGACCGGGAAACACAATTGGTACCGCACGAACAAGAAACATTGACCGATAGTCATCTCCAGTCGACAACTCTTCTTTGTTGTTGCAACTGCTGCCGCCACACACAGCCCTGTCCAGGCACCATTATCATCGCCACTACCGCCAAACGGAAACACCCGCGTGTAAAGCTCAGTAAGCCGAGCATCGAAGTTTCAAAACGACGAAAGTCTGAATGCGTACGTATTTTGTTACGGTACGAGGAAGAGGCTGCATGCCTTCGTATCGGTTGGAGAACCCCCTGGGTATGCATCTATGGCCCAGCCCCACAACACCCCCCAAAAGTAACCCCGAGGCCCGAAGTGGCTTGCGAAAACCTTGAAAAAGAAAGGAAGGGGAAATAAACAATACCCACTGCCAAAATACTGCCACCAGAAACTCTCGTAATCGTTCCTCCGTAAAACAAAACACAGCAAAAACTACCCGCTGAGGAATTACTGTCGTAAACGCATTTCCCCCAAATTATGCGATGCTCCCATCGTACTGGTACGAACCAGATTCGGAATCCAGGATAAAACCTGAGGAAAAAGCAAGCAGTGTGCAACCGCAAGATATCTGAATATTCCATGGAAGTACAGCATCATGTGTTGCAAATACATATACATGGCCGTTCTCCCAACCAGCGAACTGACCAGGGGCAGGACATCGTACATCATACCGGTCGCCCCGGTGGTCTAGTGGTTAACCTCGAATTCTACCAAGGTTGGGGTTATGAGTTCGAATCTGCTTACACAGATATTATTATCTTGTGACACCAACAGCGGAAAGCGCCTTACAGCGTGAGTAAGCACAACTCGACTCAGGTCGACGAGGGAAGAAAGTGCTAAATTCTTCTAGCGATAAAAATGAAGGCTCGAACCGTAGTGGGGAGGGGGGGGGGCGTACTCATTTGTTGCCTGCCTTAGTCATTTGACCATTGACCACGCACCCCTTTCGAGACGGAGCACCGTTTCTACTCCTAATAGAGACACCTCCAAGATTTGGGCGCTCAGTACGTTTCTTCCATATGTTACATAAAAACTTTTTGCATATCTTTTCTCCTTCCTGTTTGGCCGTCTGTGGCCACCACTTATCTCCTAAGATAGCGATCGTTTTCTCGCTACTATCTAATGT